>JAGXJF010003217.1:0-22305 GCA_019208055.1 Stipa capillata | reverse complement strand
GGATGTTTAGGACCAACAGTTTGGAGTGTCCGAGACGGTCGGGTTGGACGGTATATTCGGATGGTTCGGGAGAACTAGTGGAGAGCAACCCGATCGTCCCGGACCGTACAAACTGTTGGTCCCGAATCATCCGACCAAATCATGCAACCCGACCGTCTCGGACCCTCCAAACTGTTGCTCCCGAACCATCCAACCAAATCGTCCAACCCGACCGTCCCGGACGCTCCAAACTGTTGGTCCCGGACCATCCGACCAAACACGACCGTCCCGGAACATTCAAACGGTCTGCCCGAAAGAAGGTCCGGATCTCCTCTAGTTGTCCCGAACCATCCGACCAAACCGTGCAACCCGATTGTCCCGGAACTTCCACACGGTGCGTCCGGAAAAAGGTCCGGATCTCCTTTTGTTTTCCCGAACAATCCAACCAAACCGTCCAACCCGACCGTCTCAGACCCTCCAAACTGTTGGTCCCGAACCATCCGACAAAACCGTCCAATCTGACTGTCCTGAAACTTCCAAATGGTCCGTCTGGAAGGTCTAGATCTCCTCTAATTGTCCCAAATCATCTGACCAAACCGTCCAACCCGACCATCCCGAACCCTCCAAACTATTGGTCCCGAACCATCCGACCAAACCTTCCAACCCGACCTTCTTGGACCCTCCAAACTGTTGGTCCCGAACCATCCGACCAAGCCGTCCAACCCGACCGTCCCGAGACCTCCAAACTCTTGGTCCCCATCCGTCCGACCAAACCGTCCAACCCGACCGTACCGAACCTTCCAACCGATCCATCCGGAAGAAGGTCCGGATCTCCTCTAGTTGTCCCGAACCATCCGACCAAACCGTCCAACCTGATCGTCCCGGAACTTCTAAACGGTCTGTCTGGAAGAAGGTCCGGATCTCCTCTAGTTATCCCGAACCATCCAACCAAACTGTCCAACCCGACCGTCTCAGACCCTCCAAATTATTGGTCCCGAACCATCCGACCAAGACGTCCAACCCGACCGTCTGGGACCCTCCAAACTGTTGGTCCCGAACCATCCGACCAAACCTTCCAACCCGACCGTCCCGGACCCTCCAAACTGTTGGTCCCGAACCATCCGACCAAAACATCCAACCCGACCGTCCCGGACCTTCCAAACGGTCCGTCCGGAAGAAGTGACAGCTCTCCACTAGTTCTCCCGAACCATCCGAATATACCGTCCAACCCGACCGTCTCGGAGCATCCAAACTGTTGGTCCTGAATCATCCGACCAAATCATGCAACCCGACCATCTCGGACCCTCCAAACTGTTGCTCCCGAACCATCTGACCTAATCGTCCAACCCGACCGTCTCGGACGCTCCAAACCATCCGACCAAACCATGCAACCCGATCGTCCCAGAAGTTCCAAACGGTCCGTCCGGAAGAAGGTCCGGATGTTCTCAAGTTGTCCCGAACCATCCGAGCAAACCGTCCAACCTGACCGTCTCGGACCTTCCAAGCGGTCCGTCCGGAAGAAGGTCCAGCTCTCCTTTAGTTCTTCCGAACCATACGACCAAACCATCCAACCTGATCGTCTCGGACCCTCCAAACTGTTGGTCCCGAACCATCCGACGAAACCGTCCAACCCGTCCGTCTCGGACCCTGCAAACTGTTGGTCGCGAACCATCCGACCAGACCGTCCAACCCAACCGTCCCGGACACTCCAAAACGTTGGTCCCGAACCATCCGTCCAAATCGTCCAACACAGCCGTCCCGGACCCTCCAAACTGCTTGTCCCGAACCATCCGTCCAAACCGTCCAACCCGACCGTTCCGGACCCTCCAAACTGTTTATCCCGAACCATCCGACCAAACTGTCCAACCCGACCGTCTCGGACACTCCAAACTGTTGGTCCCGAACTATCCGAGCAAACCGTCCAACCTGACCGTCCCGGACCCTCCAAACTGTTCGTCCCGAACCATCCGACCAAACCATCCAACCCGACCGTCCCGGACCTTCGAAACGGTCCGTCCTGGAAGAAGGTCCAGCTCCCCACTAGTTCTCCCGAAATATCCGACCAAACCATCCAACCCGACCGTCCCGGACCCTCCAAACTGTTGGTCCCAAACCATCCGACCAAACAGTCCAACCCGACCGTCCCGGACCCTCCAAACTGTTGGTCCCGAACCGTCCGACTAGA
The DNA here is from genome assembly GCA_019208055.1 of Stipa capillata. Classification (NCBI taxonomy): domain Eukaryota; kingdom Viridiplantae; phylum Streptophyta; class Magnoliopsida; order Poales; family Poaceae; genus Stipa; species Stipa capillata. The sequence continues at coordinate 20,141 of JAGXJF010003217.1, read as the reverse complement.
CCGTTCAACCCGACGGTCTTGGACCCTGCAAACAGTTCGTTCCGAACCATCCGACCAAATCGTCCAACCCGGCCGTCTCGGACGCTCCAAACTGTTTGTCCCGAACCATTCGATCAAACCCGACCGTCCCAGAATATTCAGACGGTCTGTCCGGAAGCATCCGACCAAACCATCCAACCCGACCGTCCCGGACACTCCAAACTGTTGGTCCCAAACCATCCGACCAAACCGTCCAACCCGACCGTCTCGGACCGTCGAAACTGTTGCTCCCGAACCATCCGACCAGACCGTCCAAACCGTTGGTCCCGAACCATCCGACCAAACCGTCCAACCCGACCGTCCCGCACACTCCAAACTGTTGGTCCCGAACCATCCGACTAAACCGTCCAACCCGACCGTCTCGAACCCTCCAAACTATTGGTCCCGAAACGTCCGACCAAACCGTCCAACCCGACCGTCCCGGAACTTCCAAACGGTTCGTCGGGAACAAGGTCCGGCTCTCCTCTAGTTCTCCCCAAACCATACGACCAAACCATCCAACCCGACCGTCCCGGATCCTCCAAACTGTTGGTCCCGAACCATCCGACGAAACAGTCCAACCCGACTGTCTCGGACCCTCCAAACTGTTGGTCCCGAACCATCCGACCAAACCGTCCAACCCGACCGTCCCGGACCTTCCAAACTGTTGGTCCCGAACCATCCGACCAAACTGTCCAACCCGACCGTATCAGACCCTCCAAACTGTTGGTCCCGATCCATCCGACCAAACCGGCCAACCCGATGGTCCCAGAACTTCCAAACGGTCCGTCCGAAGAAGGTCCAGCTCCCCACCTGTTCTCCCGAACTATCCGACCAAACCTTCCAACCCGACCGTCCCGGACCCTCCAAACTGTTGGTCCCGAACCGTCCGACTAGACCGTCCAACCCGACGGTCTTGGACCCTCCAAACAGTTGGTTCCGAACCATCCGACCAAATCGTCCAATCCGGCCGTCTCGGACGCTCCAAACTGTTGGTCCCGAACTATCTGATCAAACCCGACCGATCCAGAATATTCAGACGGTCTGTCCGGAAAGCATCCGACCAAACCATCCAACCCGACCGTCCCGGACACTCCAAACTGTTGGTCCCAAACCATCCGACCAAACCGTCCAACCCGACCGTCTCGGACCGTCCAAACTGTTGCTCCCGAACCATCCGACCAGACCGTCCAAACCGTTGGTCCCGAACCATCCGACCAAATCGTCGAACCCGACCGTCCCGGACACTCCAAACTGTTTGTCCCGAACCATCCGACTAAACCGTCCAACCCGACCGTCTCGGACCCTCCAAACTATTGGTCCCGAACCATCCGACCAAACCGTCCAACCCGACCGTCCCGGAACTTCCAAACGCAGTTTGGATGGTCCTAGACGGTCGGGTTGGACGGTGTAGTCGGATGGTTCGGGACCAACAGTTTGGAGGGTCCGGGATGGTTGGGTTGGACGGTCTGGTCGGATGGTTCGGGACGAACAGTTTTGAAGGTCCGGGACGGTCGGGTTGGACGGTTTGGTCCGATGGTTCGAGACCAACAGTTTGGAGGGTCCGAGGCGGTCGGGTTGGATGGTTTGGTCAGATGGTTCGGGACCAACAGTTTGGAGGGTCCGGGACGGTCGGGTGGATGGTTTGGTCAGATAGTTCGGGAGAACTAGTGGAGAGCTGGACCTTCTACCGGACGGACGTTTGGAATGTCCGGGACGGTCGGGTTGGACGGTTTGGTCGGATGGTTTGGGACCAACAGTTTGGAGGGTCCGGGACGATCGGGTTGGATGGTTTGGTCGAATGGTTCGGGAGAACTGGAGGAGAGCCGGACTTCTTCCGGACGGACCGTTTGGAAGGTCCGGGAGGGTCTGGTTGGACGGTTTGGTCGGATGGTTCGGGACCAAACAGTTTGGAGGGTCCGGGACGGTCGGGTTGGATGGTTTGGTCGGATGGGTCGGGAGAACTGGAGGAGAGCCGGACCTTCTCCGGACGGACCGTTTGGGAGGTCCGGGAGGGTCTGGTTGGATGGTTTGGTCAGATGGTTCGGGACCAACAGTTTGGAGGGTCCAAGACGGTCGGGTTGGACGGTTTGGTCGGATGGTTCGGGGCCAACAATTTGGAGGGTCCTCGACGGTCCGGTGGACGGTGTAATCGGATGGTTCGGGACCAACAGTTTGGAGCGTCCGGGGACGGTCGGGTTGGACTGTTTGGTCGGATGGTTCGGGACCAACAGTTTGGAGGATCCGAGACGGTCGGGTTGGACGGTTCAGTCGGATGGTTCGGGACCAACAGTTTGGAGGGTCGGGACGGTTGGGTTGGACGGTCTGGTCGGATGGTTCGGGACCAACAGTTTGGTGGGTCCGCGACGGTCGGGTTGGACGGTTTGGTCGGATGGTTCGGGACCAACAGTTTGGAGGGTCCGGGACGGTCGGGTTGGATGGTTGGTCGGATGGTTCGGGACCTCAGTTTGGAGGGTTCGAAACGGTCGGGTTGGATGGTTTGGTCGGATGGTTCGGGACCAACAGTTTGGAGGGTCCGGGACGGTCGGGTTGGATGGTTTGGTCGGATGGTTCGGGAGAACTAGCGGAGAGCCGGACCTTCTTCGGACGGACCGTTTGGAAGGTCCGGGAGGGTCTGGTTGGACGGTTTGGTCGGATGGTTCGGGACCAACAGTTTGGAGGGTCCAGGACGGTCGGGTTGGACGGTTTGGTTGGATGGCTCGGGACCTCAGTTCGGAGGGTTCGAAACGGTCGGGTTGGATGGTTTGGTCGAATGGTTCGGGACCAACAGTTTGGAGGGTCCGGGACTGTTGGGTTTGATGGTTTGGTCAGATGGTTCGGGAGAACAAGAGGAGAACCGGACCTTTTTCCGGACGGACCGTTTGGAAGGTCCGGGACGGTCGGGTTGGACGGTTTGGTCAGATGGTTCGGGACAAACAGTTTGGAGGGTCCGAGACGGTCGGGTTGGACGGTTTGGTCGGATGGTTGGGGACCAACAGTTTGGAGGGTCCGGGACAGTCGGGTTGCGGTTTGGTGGATGGTTCGGGGCCAACAGTTTGGAGGGTCCTCGACGGTCGGGTTGGACGGTGTAGTCGGATGGTTCGGGACCAACAGTTTGGAGGGTCCGGGACGGTTGGGTTGGACGGTCTGGTCGGATGGTTCGGGACCAACAGTTTGGAGGGTCCGGGACGGTCGGGTTGGACGGTTTGGTCGGATGGTTCGGGGCCAAACAGTTTGGAGGGTCCTCGACGGTCGGGTTGGACGTGTAGTCGGATGGTTCGGGACCAACAGTTTGGAGGTTCCGGGACGGTCGGGTTGCACGGTTTGGTCAGATGGTTCGGGACCAACAGTTTGGAGGGTCCGAGACGGTCGGGTTGGACGGTTTCGTCGGATGGTTCGGGGGCCAACAGTTTGGAGGGTCCTCGACGGTCGGGTTGGACGGTGTAATCGGATGGTTCGGGACCAACAGTTGGAGGGTCCGAGACGGTCGGGTTGGACGGTTTGGTCGGATGGTTCGGGACCAACAGTTTGGAGGGTCCGAGACGGCCGGGTTGGACGGTTTGGTCGGATGGTTAGGGACCAACAGTTTGGAGGGTCCGGGACGGTCGGGTGGATGGTTTGGTCGGACGGTTCGAGACCAACAGTTTGGTGGGTCGGGGACGGTTGGCTTGGATGGTTTGGTCGGATAGTTCGGGACCAACAGTTTGGAGTGTCCGGGACGGTTGGGTTGGACAGTTTGGTCGAATGGTTCGGGACCAATAGTTTGGAGTGTCCGGGACGGTCGGGTTGGATGGTTTGGTCGGATGGTTCGGGACCAGCAGTTTTGAGGGTCCGAGAGCGACGGGTTGGGCGGTTTCGTCGGATGGTTTGAGACCAACAGTTTGGAGGGTCCGGGACGGTCGGGTTGGATGGTTTGGTCAGATAGTTCGGGAGAACTAGTGGAGAGCTGGACCTTCTACCGGACGGACCGTTTGGAATGTCCGGGACGGTCGGGTTGGACGGTTTGGTCGGATGGTTTGGGACCAACAGTTTGGAGGGTCCGGGACGATCGGGTTGGATGGTTTGGTCGGATGGTTCGGGAGAACTGGAGGAGAGCCGGACCTTCTTCCGGACGGACCGTTTGGAAGGTCCGGGAGGGTCTGGTTGGACGGTTTGGTCGGATGGTTCGGGACCAACAGTTTGGAGGGTCCGGGACGGTCGGGTTGGATGGTTTGGTCGGATGGGTCGGGAGAACTGGAGGCGAGCCGGACCTTCTTCCGGACGGACCGTTTGGGAGGTCCGGGAGGGTCTGGTTGGATGGTTTCGTCAGATGGTTCGGGACCAACAGTTTGGAGGGTCCAAGACGGTCGGGTTGGACGGTTTGGTCGGATGGTTCGGGGCCAACAATTTGGAGGGTCCTCGACGGTCCGGTTGGACGGTGTAATCGGATGGTTCGGGACCAACAGTTTGGAGCGTCCGGGACGGTCGGGTTGGACTGTTGGTCGGATGGTTCGGGACCAACAGTTTGGAGGATCCGAGACGGTCGGGTTGGACGGTTCAGTCGGATGGTTCGGGACCAACAGTTTGGAGGGTCCGGGACGGTTGGGTTGGACGGTCTGGTCGGATGGTTCGGGACCAACAGTTTGGTGGGTCCGCGACGGTCGGGTTGGACGGTTTGGTCGGATGGTTCGGGACCAACAGTTTGGAGGGTCCGGGACGGTCGGGTGGATGGTTTGGTCGGATGGTTCGGGACCTCAGTTTGGAGGGTTCGAAACGGTCGGGTTGAATGGTTTGGTCGGATGGTTCGGGACCAACAGTTTGGAGGGTCCGGGACGGTCGGGTTGGATGGTTTGGTCGGATGGTTCGGGAGAACTAGCGGAGAGCCGGACCTTCTTCCGGACGGACCGTTTGGAAGGTCCGGGAGGGTCTGGTTGGACGGTTGGTCGGATGGTTCGGGACCAACAGTTTGGAGGGTCCAGGACGGTCGGGTTGGACGGTTTGGTTGGATGGCTCGGGACCTCAGTTCGGAGGGTTCGAAACGGTCGGGTTGGATGGTTTGGTCGAATGGTTCGGGACCAACAGTTTGGAGGGTCCGGGACTGTTGGGTTTGATGGTTTGGTCAGATGGTTCGGGAGAACAAGAGGAGAACCGGACCTTTTTTCCGGACGGACCGTTTGGAAGGTCCGGGACGGTCGGGTTGGACGGTTTGGTCAGATGGTTCGGGACAAACAGTTTGGAGCGTCCGAGGACGGTCGGGTTGGACGGTTTGGTCGGATGGTTGGGGACCAACAGTTTGGAGGGTCCGGGACAGTCGGGTTGCGGTTTGGTCGGATGGTTCGGGGCCAACAGTTTGGAGGGTCCTCGACGGTCGGGTTGGACGGTGTAGTCGGATGGTTCGGGACCAACAGTTTGGAGGGTCCGGGACGGTTGGGTTGGACGGTCTGGTCGGATCGTTCGGGACCAACAGTTGGAGGGTCCGGGACGGTCGGGTTGGACGGTTTGGTCGGATGGTTCGGGGCCAACAGTTTGGAGGGTCCTCGACGGTCGGGTTGGACGTGTAGTCGGATGGTCCGGGACCAACAGTTTGGAGGTTCCGGGACGGTTGGGTTGGACGGTCTGGTCGGATGGTTCGGGACCAACAGTTTGGAGGGTCCGAGACGGTCGGGTTGGACAGTTTGGTCGGATGGTTCGGGACCAACAGTTTGGAGTGTCCGAGACGGTCGGGTTGGATGGTTTGGTCGGATGCTTCCGGACAGACCGTTTGAATGTTCTGGGACGGTCGGGTTTGGTCGGATGGTTCGGGACCAACAGTTTGGAGGGTCCGAGACCGTCAGGTTGGACGGTTTAGTCGGATGGTTCGGGACCAACAGTTTGGAGGGTCCGGGACGGTCGGGTTGGACGGTTTGGTAGGATGGTTCGGGACCAACGGTTTGGAGGGTCCGAGACGGTCGGGTTGGACGGTTTGGTCGTATCGTTTGGGACCAACAGTTTGGAGGGTCCGGGACGGTCGGGTTGGATGGTTCGGGACCAAGAGATTGGAGGGTCCGGGACGGTCGGGTAGGACGGTCTGGTCGGATGGTTCGGGACCAACAGTTTGGAGGTTCCGAGACGGTCGGGTTGGATGGTTTGGTCGGATGGTTCGGGACCAACAGTTTGGAGTGTCCGGGACGGTCGGGTTGGATGGTTTGGTCAGATGGCTCGGGAGAACAAGAGGAGAAGCGGACCTTCTTCCGGACGGACTGTTTGGAAGGTCCGGGACCAACAGTTTGGAGGGCCCAGGACGGTCGGGTTGGACGGTCTGGTCGGATGGTTCGGGACCAACAGTTTGGAGTGTCCGAGACGGTCGGGTTGGACGGTTTGGTCGGATGGTTCGGGACCAACAGTTTGAAGTGTCCGGGACGGTCGGGTTGGATGGCTTGGTCGGATGCTTCCGGACAGACCGTCTGAATGTTCTGCGACGGTCGTGTTTGGTCGGATGGTTCGGGACCAACAGTTTGGATCGTCCGAGATGGCCGGGTTCGACGGTTTGGTCGGATGGTTCGGGACCAACAGTTTGGGGGATCCGAGACGGTCGGGTAGGACGGTTCAGTCGGATGGTTCGGGACCAACAGTTTGGAGGGTCCGGGACGGTCGGGTTGGTTGGTTTGGTCGGATAGTTCGGGAGAACAAGAGGAGAACCGGACCTTCTTTCGGACGGACCGTTTGGAAGGTCCGGGACGGTCGGGTTGTACGGTTTGGTCAGATGGTTCGGGACCAACAGTTTGGAGGGTCCAAGACGGTCGGGTTGGACGGTTTGGTCGGATGGTTCCGGGCCAACAGTTTGGAGGGTCCTCGACGCTCGGGTTGGACGGTGTAATCGTATGGTTCGGGACCAACAGTTTGGAGGGTCCGGGACGGTCGGGTTGGACGGTTTGGTCGGATGGTTCGGGACCAACAGTTTGGAGGATCCGAGACGGTCGGGTTGGACGGTCTAGTCGGATGGTTCGGGACCAACAGTTTGGAGGGTCCGGGACGGTTGGGTTGGACGGTCTGGTCGGATGGTTCGGGAGCAACAGTTTGGAGGGTCCGCGACGGTCGGGTTGGACGGTTTGGTCGGATGGTTCGGGACCAACAGTTTGGAGGGTCCGGGACGGTCGGGTTGGATGGTTTGGTCGGATGGTTCGGGACCTCAGTTTGGAGGGTTCAAAACGGTCGGGTTGGATGGTTCGGAAGAACAAGAAGAGAACCGGACTTTCGTCCGGACGGACCGTTTGGAAGGTCCGGGACGGTCGGGTTGGACGGTTTGGTCGGATGGTTCGAGACCAACAGTTTGGAGGGTCCGGGACGGTCGGGTTGGACGGTTTGGTCGGATAGTTCGGGAGAACTAGTGGAGAGCTGGACCTTCTACTGGACGGACCGTTTGGAGGATCCGGGATGGTCGGGTTGGACGGTTTGGTCAGATGGTTCGGGACCAACAGTTTGGAGGGTCCGAGGCGGTCGGGTTGGACGGTTTGGTCAGATGGTTCGGGACCAACAGTTTGGAGGGTCCAAGACGGTCGGGTTGCACGGTTTGGTCAGATGGTTCGGGACCAACAGTTTGGAGGGTCCAAGACGGTCGGGTTGGACGGTTTCGTCGGATGGTTCGGGGCCAACAGTTTGGAGGGTCCTCGACGGTCGGGTTGGACGGCGTAATCGGATGGTTCGGGACCAACAGTTTGGAGGGTCCGAGACGGTCGGGTTGGACGGTTTGGTCGGATGGTTCGGGACCAACAGTTTGGAGGGTCCGAGACGGTCGGGTTGGATGGTTTGGTCGGATGGTTCGGGACCAACAGTTTGGAGGGTCCGGGACGGTCGGGTTGGACGGTTTGGTCGGATGGTTCGAGACCAACAGTTTGGAGTGTCCGGGACGGTTGGCTTGGACCGTTTGGTCGGATGGTTCGGGACCAATAGTTTCGAGTGTCCGGGATGGTCGGGTTGGATGGTTTGGTCGGATGGTTCGGAAGAACAAGAAGACAACCGGACTTTCTTCCGGACGGACCGTTTGGAAGGTCCGGGACGGTCGGGTTGAACAGTTTGGTCGGATGGTTCGGGACCAACAGTTTGGAGGGTCCTCGACGGTCGGGTTGGACGGTCTAATCGGATGGTTCGGGACCAACAGTTTGGAGGGTCCGGGACGGTCGGGTTGGACGGTTTGGTCGGATGGTTCGGGACCAACAGTTTGGAGGGTCCGGGACGGTCGGGTTGGATGGTTTGGTCGGATGGTTCGGGACCAACAGTTTGGAGGGTCCGAGACGGTCGGGTTGGACAGTTTGGTCGGATGGTTCGGGACCAACAGTTTGGAGTGTCCGAGACGGTCGGGTTGGATGGTTTGGTCGGATGCTTCCGGACAGACCGTTTGAATGTTCTGGGACGGTCGGGTTTGGTCGGATGGTTCGGGACCAACAGTTTGCAGGGTCCGAGACCGTCAGGTTGGACGGTTTAGTCGGATGGTTCGGGACCAACAGTTTGGAGGGTCCGGGACGGTCGGGTTGGACGGTTTGGTCGGATGGTTCGGGACCAACAGTTTGGAGGGTCCGAGACGGTCGGGTTGGACGGTTTGGTCGTATCGTTTCGGACCAACAGTTTGGAGGGTCCGGGACGGTCGGGTTGCATGGTTCGGGACCAAGAGATTGGAGGGTCCGGGACGGTCGGGTACGACGGTCTGGTCGGATGGTTCGGGACCAACAGTTTGGAGGTTCCGCGACGGTCGGGTTGGATGGTTTGGTCGGATGGTTCGGGACCAACAGTTTGGAGTGTCCGGGACGGTCGGGTTGGATGGTTTGGTCAGATGGCTCGGGAGAACAAGAGGAGAAGCGGACCTTCTTCCGGACGGACTGTTTGGAAGGTCCGGGACCAACAGTTTGGAGGGCCCAGGACGGTCGGGTTGGACGGTCTGGTCGGATGGTTCGGGACCAACAGTTTGGAGGGTCCGAGATGGTCGGGTTGGACGGTTTGGTCGGATGGTTCGGGACCAACAGTTTGAAGTGTCCGGGACGGTCGGGTTGGATGGTTTGGTCGGATGGGTCGGGAGAACTGGAGGCGAGCCGGACCTTCTTCCGGACGGACCGTTTGGGAGGTCCGGGAGGGTCTGGTTGGATGGTTTCGTCAGATGGTTCGGGACCAACAGTTTGGAGGGTCCAAGACGGTCGGGTTGGACGGTTTGGTCGGATGGTTCGGGGCCAACAATTTGGAGGGTCCTCGACGGTCCGGTTGGACGGTGTAATCGGATGGTTCGGGACCAACAGTTTGGAGCGTCCGGGACGGTCGGGTTGGACTGTTTGGTCGGATGGTTCGGGACCAACAGTTTGGAGGATCCGAGACGGTCGGGTTGGACGGTTCAGTCGGATGGTTCGGGACCAACAGTTTGGAGGGTCCGGGACGGTTGGGTTGGACGGTCTGGTCGGATGGTTCGGGACCAACAGTTTGGTGGGTCCGCGACGGTCGGGTTGGACGGTTTGGTCGGATGGTTCGGGACCAACAGTTTGGAGGGTCCGGGACGGTCGGGTTGGATGGTTTGGTCGGATGGTTCGGGACCTCAGTTTGGAGGGTTCGAAACGGTCGGGTTGAATGGTTTGGTCGGATGGTTCGGGACCAACAGTTTGGAGGGTCCGGGACGGTCGGGTTGGATGGTTTGGTCGGATGGTTCGGGAGAACTAGCGGAGAGCCGGACCTTCTTCCGGACGGACCGTTTGGAAGGTCCGGGAGGGTCTGGTTGGACGGTTTGGTCGGATGGTTCGGGACCAACAGTTTGGAGGGTCCAGGACGGTCGGGTTGGACGGTTTGGTTGGATGGCTCGGGACCTCAGTTCGGAGGGTTCGAAACGGTCGGGTTGGATGGTTTGGTCGAATGGTTCGGGACCAACAGTTTGGAGGGTCCGGGACTGTTGGGTTTGATGGTTTGGTCAGATGGTTCGGGAGAACAAGAGGAGAACCGGACCTTTTTCCGGACGGACCGTTTGGAAGGTCCGGGACGGTCGGGTTGGACGGTTTGGTCAGATGGTTCGGGACAAACAGTTTGGAGCGTCCGAGACGGTCGGGTTGGACGGTTTGGTCGGATGGTTGGGGACCAACAGTTTGGAGGGTCCGGGGCAGTCGGGTTGCGGTTTGGTCGGATGGTTCGGGGCCAACAGTTTGGAGGGTCCTCGACGGTCGGGTTGGACGGTGTAGTCGGATGGTTCGGGACCAACAGTTTGGAGGGTCCGGGACGGTTGGGTTGGACGGTCTGGTCGGATCGTTCGGGACCAACAGTTTGGAGGGTCCGGGACGGTCGGGTTGGACGGTTTGGTCGGATGGTTCGGGGCCAACAGTTTGGAGGGTCCTCGACGGTCGGGTTGGACGTGTAGTCGGATGGTCCGGGACCAACAGTTTGGAGGTTCCGGGACGGTTGGGTTGGACGGTCTGGTCGGATGGTTCGGGACCAACAGTTTGGAGGGTCCGAGACGGTCGGGTTGGACAGTTTGGTCGGATGGTTCGGGACCAACAGTTTGGAGTGTCCGAGACGGTCGGGTTGGATGGTTTGGTCGGATGCTTCCGGACAGACCGTTTGAATGTTCTGGGACGGTCGGGTTTGGTCGGATGGTTCGGGACCAACAGTTTGGAGGGTCCGAGACCGTCAGGTTGGACGGTTTAGTCGGATGGTTCGGGACCAACAGTTTGGAGGGTCCGGGACGGTCGGGTTGGACGGTTTGGTAGGATGGTTCGGGACCAACGGTTTGGAGGGTCCGAGACGGTCGGGTTGGACGGTTTGGTCGTATCGTTTGGGACCAACAGTTTGGAGGGTCCGGGACGGTCGGGTTGGATGGTTCGGGACCAAGAGATTGGAGGGTCCGGGACGGTCGGGTAGGACGGTCTGGTCGGATGGTTCGGGACCAACAGTTTGGAGGTTCCGAGACGGTCGGGTTGGATGGTTTGGTCGGATGGTTCGGGACCAACAGTTTGGAGTGTCCGGGACGGTCGGGTTGGATGGTTTGGTCAGATGGCTCGGGAGAACAAGAGGAGAAGCGGACCTTCTTCCGGACGGACTGTTTGGAAGGTCCGGGACCAACAGTTTGGAGGGCCCAGGACGGTCGGGTTGGACGGTCTGGTCGGATGGTTCGGGACCAACAGTTTGGAGTGTCCGAGACGGTCGGGTTGGACGGTTTGGTCGGATGGTTCGGGACCAACTGTTTGAAGTGTCCGGGACGGTCGGGTTGGATGGCTTGGTCGGATGCTTCCGGACAGACCGTCTGAATGTTCTGCGACGGTCGTGTTTGGTCGGATGGTTCGGGACCAACAGTTTGGATCGTCCGAGATGGCCGGGTTCGACGGTTTGGTCGGATGGTTCGGGACCAACAGTTTGGGGGATCCGAGACGGTCGGGTAGGACGGTTCAGTCGGATGGTTCGGGACCAACAGTTTGGAGGGTCCGGGACGGTCGGGTTGGTTGGTTTGGTCGGATAGTTCGGGAGAACAAGAGGAGAACCGGACCTTCTTTCGGACGGACCGTTTGGAAGGTCCGGGACGGTCGGGTTGTACGGTTTGGTCAGATGGTTCGGGACCAACAGTTTGGAGGGTCCAAGACGGTCGGGTTGGACGGTTTGGTCGGATGGTTCCGGGCCAACAGTTTGGAGGGTCCTCGACGCTCGGGTTGGACGGTGTAATCGTATGGTTCGGGACCAACAGTTTGGAGGGTCCGGGACGGTCGGGTTGGACGGTTTGGTCGGATGGTTCGGGACCAACAGTTTGGAGGATCCGAGACGGTCGGGTTGGACGGTCTAGTCGGATGGTTCGGGACCAACAGTTTGGAGGGTCCGGGACGGTTGGGTTGGACGGTCTGGTCGGATGGTTCGGGAGCAACAGTTTGGAGGGTCCGCGACGGTCGGGTTGGACGGTTTGGTCGGATGGTTCGGGACCAACAGTTTGGAGGGTCCGGGACGGTCGGGTTGGATGGTTTGGTCGGATGGTTCGGGACCTCAGTTTGGAGGGTTCAAAACGGTCGGGTTGGATGGTTCGGAAGAACAAGAAGAGAACCGGACTTTCTTCCGGACGGACCGTTTGGAAGGTCCGGGACGGTCGGGTTGGACGGTTTGGTCGGATGGTTCGAGACCAACAGTTTGGAGGGTCCGGGACGGTCGGGTTGGACGGTTTGGTCGGATAGTTCGGGAGAACTAGTGGAGAGCTGGACCTTCTACTGGACGGACCGTTTGGAGGATCCGGGATGGTCGGGTTGGACGGTTTGGTCAGATGGTTCGGGACCAACAGTTTGGAGGGTCCGAGGCGGTCGGGTTGGACGGTTTGGTCAGATGGTTCGGGACCAACAGTTTGGAGGGTCCAAGACGGTCGGGTTGCACGGTTTGGTCAGATGGTTCGGGACCAACAGTTTGGAGGGTCCAAGACGGTCGGGTTGGACGGTTTCGTCGGATGGTTCGGGGCCAACAGTTTGGAGGGTCCTCGACGGTCGGGTTGGACGGCGTAATCGGATGGTTCGGGACCAACAGTTTGGAGGGTCCGAGACGGTCGGGTTGGACGGTTTGGTCGGATGGTTCGGGACCAATAGTTTGGAGGGTCCGAGACGGTCGGGTTGGATGGTTTGGTCGGATGGTTCGGGACCAACAGATTGGAGGGTCCGGGACGGTCGGGTTGGACGGTTTGGTCGGATGGTTCGAGACCAACAGTTTGGAGTGTCCGGGACGGTTGGCTTGGACCGTTTGGTCGGATGGTTCGGGACCAATAGTTTCGAGTGTCCGGGATGGTCGGGTTGGATGGTTTGGTCGGATGGTTCGGAAGAACAAGAAGACAACCGGACTTTCTTCCGGACGGACCGTTTGGAAGGTCCGGGACGGTCGGGTTGAACAGTTTGGTCGGATGGTTCGGGACCAACAGTTTGGAGGGTCCTCGACGGTCGGGTTGGACGGTCTAATCGGATGGTTCGGGACCAACAGTTTGGAGGGTCCGGGACGGTCGGGTTGGACGGTTTGGTCGGATGGTTCGGGACCAACAGTTTGGAGGGTCCGGGACGGTCGGGTTGGATGGTTTGGTCGGATGGTTCGGGACCAACAGTTTGGAGGGTCCGAGACGGTCGGGTTGGACCGTTTGGTCGGATGGTTCGGGACCAACAGTTTGGAGTGTCCGAGACGGTCGGGTTGGATGGTTTGGTCGGATGCTTCCGGACAGACCGTTTGAATGTTCTGGGACGGTCGGGTTTGGTCGGATGGTTCGGGACCAACAGTTTGCAGGGTCCGAGACCGTCAGGTTGGACGGTTTAGTCGGATGGTTCGGGACCAACAGTTTGGAGGGTCCGGGACGGTCGGGTTGGACGGTTTGGTCGGATGGTTCGGGACCAACAGTTTGGAGGGTCCGAGACGGTCGGGTTGGACGGTTTGGTCGTATCGTTTCGGACCAACAGTTTGGAGGGTCCGGGACGGTCGGGTTGCATGGTTCGGGACCAAGAGATTGGAGGGTCCGGGACGGTCGGGTACGACGGTCTGGTCGGATGGTTCGGGACCAACAGTTTGGAGGTTCCGCGACGGTCGGGTTGGATGGTTTGGGTCGGATGGTTCGGGACCAACAGTTTGGAGTGTCCGGGACGGTCGGGTTGGATGGTTTGGTCAGATGGCTCGGGAGAACAAGAGGAGAAGCGGACCTTCTTCCGGACGGACTGTTTGGAAGGTCCGGGACCAACAGTTTGGAGGGCCCAGGACGGTCGGGTTGGACGGTCTGGTCGGATGGTTCGGGACCAACAGTTTGGAGGGTCCGAGATGGTCGGGTTGGACGGTTTGGTCGGATGGTTCGGGACCAACAGTTTGAAGTGTCCGGGACGGTCGGGTTGGATGGGTTGGTCGGATGCTTCCGGACAGACCGTCTGAATGTTCTGCGACGGTCGTGTTTGGTCGGATGGTTCGGGACCAACAGTTTGGATCGTCCGAGATGGCCGGGTTGGACGGTTTGGTCGGATGGTTCGGGACCAACAGTTTGGGGGATCCGAGACGGTCGGGTAGGACGGTTCAGTCGGATGGTTCGGGACCAACAGTTTGGAGGGTCCGGGACGGTCGGGTTGGATGGTTTGGTCGGATAGTTCGGGAGAACAAGAGGAGAACCGGACCTTCTTTCGGACGGACCGTTTGGAAGGTCTGGGACGGTCGGGTTGTACGGTTTGGTCAGATGGTTCGGGACCAACAGTTTGGAGGGTCCAAGACGGTCGAGTTGGACGGTTTGGTCGGATGGTTCCGGGCCAACAGTTTGGAGGGTCCTCGACGCTCGGGTTGGACGGTGTAATCGTATGGTTCGGGACCAACAGTTTGGGGGGTCCGGGACGGTCGGGTTGGACGGTTTGGTCGGATGGTTCGGGACCAACAGTTTGGAGGATCCGAGACGGTCGAGTTGGACGGTCTAGTCGGATGGTTCGGGACCAACAGTTTGGAGAGTCCGGGACGGTTGGGTTGGACGGTCTGGTCGGATGGTTCGGGAGCAACAGTTTGGAGGGTCCGCGACGGTCGGGTTGGACGGTTTGGTCGGATGGTTCGGGACCAACAGTTTGGAGGGTCCGGGACGGTCGGGTTGGATGGTTCGGAGAACAAGAAGAGAACCGGACTTTCTTCCGGACGGACCGTTTGGAAGGTCCGGACGGTCGGGTTGGACGGTTTGGTCGGATGGTTCGAGACCAACAGTTTGGAGGGTCCGGGACGGTCGGGTTGGACGGTTTGGTCGGATAGTTCGGGAGAACTAGTGGAGAGCTGGACCTTCTACTGGACGGACCGTTTGGAGGATCCGGGATGGTCGGGTTGGACGGTTTGGTCAGATGGTTCGGGACCAACAGTTTGGAGGGTCCGAGGCGGTCGGGTTGGACGGTTTGGTCAGATGGTTCGGGACCAACAGTTTGGAGGGTCCAAGACGGTCGGGTTGCACGGTTTGGTCAGATGGTTCGGGACCAACAGTTTGGAGGGTCCAAGACGGTCGGGTTGGACGGTTTTCGTCGGATGGTTCGGGGCCAACAGTTTGGAGGGTCCTCGACGGTCGGGTTGGACGGCGTAATCGGATGGTTCGGTACCAACAGTTTGGAGGGTCCGAGACGGTCGGGTTGGACGGTTTGGTCGGATGGTTCGGGACCAACAGTTTGGAGGGTCCGAGACGGTCGGGTTGGATGGTTTGGTCAGATGGTTCGGGACCAACAGTTTGGAGGGTCCGGGACGGTCGGGTTGGACGGTTTGGTCGGATGGTTCGAGACCAACAGTTTGGAGTGTCCGGGACGGTTGGGTTGGACCGTTTGGTCGGATGGTTCGGGACCAATAGTTTCGAGTGTCCGGGATGGTCGGGTTGGATGGTTTGGTCGGATGGTTCGGAAGAACAAGAAGACAACCGACTTTCTTCCGGACGGACCGTTTGGAAGGTCCGGACGGTCGGGTTGAACGTTTTGGTCGGATGGTTCGGGACCAACAGTTTGGAGGGTCCTCGACGGTCGGGTTGGACGGTGTAATCGGATGGTTCGGGACCAACAGTTTGGAGGGTCCGGGACGGTCGGGTTGGACGGTTTGGTCGGATGGTTCGGGACCAACAGTTTGGAGGATCCGAGACGGTCGGGTTGGACGGTTCGTCGGATGGTTCGGGACCAACAGTTTGGATGGTCCGGGACGGTCGGGTTGGATGGTTTGGTCGGATAGTTCGGGAGAACAAGAGGAGAACCGGACCTTCTTTCGGACGGACCGGTTGGAAGGTCCGGGACGGTCGGGTTGGATGGTTTGGTCAGATGGTTCGGGACCAACAGTTTGGAGGGTCCAAGACGGTCGGGTTGGACGGTTTGGTCGGATGGTTCCGGGCCAACAGTTTGGAGGGTCCTCGACGCTCGGGTTGGACGGTGTAATCGTATGGTTCGGGACCAACAGTTTGGAGGGTCCGGGACGGTTGGGTTGGACGGTCTGGTCGGATGGTTCGGGACCTACAGTTTGGAGGGTCCGCGACGGTCGGTTTGGACGGTTTGGTCGGATGGTTCGGGACCAACAGTTTCGAGGCTCTGGGACGGTCGGGTTGGATGGTTTTGGTCGGATGGTTCGGGACCTCAGTTTGGAGGGTTCGAGACGGTCGGGTTGGATGGTTTGGTCAGATGGTTCGGGACCAACAGTTTGGAGGGTCCGGGACGGTCGGGTTCGATGGTTTGGTCGGATGGTTCGGGAGAACTAGAGGAGAGCCGGACCTTCTTCCGGACGAACCGTTTGAAGGTCCGGGAGGGTCTGGTTGGACGGTTTGGTCAGATGGTTCGGGACCAATAGTTCGGAGGGTCCAGGACGGTCGGGTTGGACGGTTTGGTCGGATGGTTCGGGACCTCAGTTTGGAGGGTTCGAAACGGTCGGGTTGGATGGTTTGGTCGGATGGTTCGGGACCAACAGTTTGGAGGGTCCGGGACTGTTGGGTTTGATGGTTTGGTCAGATGGTTCGGGACCAACAGTTTGGAGGGTCCAAGACGGTGGGTTGGACGGTTTGGTCGGATGGTTCGGGACCAACAGTTTTGGAGGGTCCTCGACGGTCGGGTTGGACGGTGTACTCGGATGGTTCGGGACCAACAGTTGGAGGGTCCGGGACGGTTGGGTTGGACGGTCTGGTCGGATGGTTCGGGACCAACAGTTTGGAGGCTCCGAGACGGTCGGGTTGGACGGTTTGGTCGGATGGTCGGATGGTTCGGGACCAACAGTTTGGAGGGTCCTAGACGGTCGGGTTGGACGGTGTAGTCGGATGGTTCGGGACCAACAGTTTGTAGGGTCCGGGATGGTTGGGTTGGACGGTCTGGTCGGATGGTTCGGGACGAACAGTTTTGAGGGTCCGGGACGGTCGGGTTGGACGGTTTGGTCAGATGGTTCGGGACCAACAGTTTGGAGGGTCCGAGGCAGTCGGGTTGGACGGTTTTGGTCAGATGGTTCGGGACCAGCAGTTTGGAGGGTCCAAGACGGTCGGGTTGCACGGTTTGGTCAGATGGTTCGGGACCAACAGTTTGGAGGGTCCAAGACGGTCGGGTTGGACGGTTTTCGTCGGATGGTTCGGGGCCAACAGTTTGGAGGTTCCTCGACGGTCGGGTTGGACGGTGTAATCGGATGGTTCGGGACCAACAGTTTGGAGGGTCCGAGACGGTCGGGTTGGACGGTTGGTCGGATGGTTCGGGACCAACAGTTTGGAGGGTCCGGGACGGTCGGGTTGGATGGTTTGGTCGGATGGTTCGAGACCAACAGTTTGGTGGGTCTGGGACGGTTGGGTTAGATGGTTTGGTCGGATAGTTTGGGACCAACAGTTTGGAGTGTCCGGGACGGTTGGGTGGACCGTTTGGTCGGACGGTTCGGGACCAACAGTTTTAAGGGTCCGAGGGGACGGGTTGGACGTTTTCGTCGGATGGTTCGGGACCAACAGTTTGGAGGGTCCGGGACGGTCGGGTTGGATGGTTTGGTCGGATAGTTCGGGAGAACTAGTGAAGAGCTGGACCTTCTACCCGACGGACCGTTTCGAACGTCCGGGACGGTCGGGTCGGACGGTTTGGTCGGATGGTTTGGGACCAACAGTTTGGAGTGTCCGGGACGGTCGGGTTGGTTGGTTTGTTCGGATGGTTCGGGAGAACAAGAGGAGAACCGGATTTTCTTCCGGACGGACCGTTTGGAAGGTCCGGGACGGTCGGGTTGGACGGTTTAGTCGGATGGTTCGGGACCAACAGTTTGGAGGGTCCGGGACGGTCGGGTTGGATGGTTTGGTCGGATGGTTCGGGAGAATTTGAGGAGAGCCGGACCTTCTTCCGGACGGACCGTTTGGGAGGTCCGGGAGGGTCTGGTTGGACGGTTTGGTCGGATGGTTCGGGACCAACAGTTTGGAGGGTCCAGGACGGTCGGGTTGGACGGTTTGGTCGGATGGTTCGGGACCTCAGTTTGGAGGGTTCGAAACGGTCGGGTTGGATGGTTTGGTCGGATGGTTCGGGACCAACAGTTTCGAGTGTCCGGGACGGTCGGGTTGGATGGTTTTGTCGGATGGTTTCGGACCAACAGTTTGGAGTGTCCGGGACGGTCGCGTTGGACGGTTTGGTCGGATGGTTCAGGACCAACAGTTTGGAGGGTCCGGGACGGTCAAGTTGAACCGTTTGGTCAGATGGTTCGGGACCAACAGTTCGGAGGGTCCGGGACGGTCGAGTTGACGATTGGTCGGATGGTTCGGGACCAACAGTTTGGATTGTCCGGGACGGTCGGGTTGGACGGTTTGGTCGGATGGTTCGGGACCAACAATTTGGAGTGTCCGGGACGGTCGGGTTGGATGGTTTCGTCAGATGGTTCGGGAGAACAAGAGGAGAACCGGACCTTCTTCCGGACGGACCATTTGGAAGGTCCGGGACGGTCGGGTTGGACGGTTTGGTCGGATGGTTCGGGACCAACAGTTTGGAGGGTCCTAAACGGTCGAGTTGGACGGTGTAGTCGATGGTCGGGACAACATGGGAGGGTCCGAGAGTGGGTTGGACGGTTTGGCGGATGGTTTGGGACCAACTGTTTGGAGGGTCCGGGACGATCGGGTTGGATGGTTTGGTCGGATGCTTCCGGACAGACCGTTTGAATGTTCTGGGACGGTCGGGTTTGATCGGATGCTTCGGGACCAACAGTTTGGAGCGTCCGAGACGGCCGGGTTTGACGATTTGGTCGGATGGTTTGGTCAGATGGCTCGGGAGAACAAGAGGACAAGCGGACCTTCTTCCGGACGGACTGTTCGGAAGGTCCGGGGAGCAACAGTCTGGAGGGCCCAGGATGGTCAGGTTGGACGGTCTGGTCGGATGGTTTGGGACCAACAGTTTGGAGGGTCCGGGACGGTCGGGTTGGACTGTTTGGTCGGATGGTTCGGGACCAACAGTTTGGAGGGTCCGGGACGGTCGGGTTGGACGGTTTGGTCGGATGGTTTGGGACCAACAGTTTGGAGGGTCCGGGACGGTCGGGTTGGATGGTTCGGGACCAACAGATTGGAGGGTCCAGGACGGTCGGGTTGGACGGTCTGGTCGGATGGTTCGGGACCAACAGTTTGGAGGGTGCAAGACGGTCAGGTTGGACGGTTTGGTCGGATGGTTCGGGACCAACAGTTTGGAGGGTCCGAGACGGTTGGGTTGGATGGTTTGGTCGGATGGTTCGGGACCAACAGCTTGGAGTGTTTGGGACGGTCGGGTTGGATGGTTTGGTCAGATGGCTTGGGAGAACAAGAGGAGAAGCGGACCTTCTTCCGGATGGACTGTTTGGAAGGTCCGGGACCAACAGTTTGGAGGGCCCAGGACGGTCGGGTTGGACGGTCTGGTCGGATGGTTCGAGACCAACAGTTTGGAGGGTCCGAGACGGTCGGGTGGACGGTTTGGTCGGATGGTTCGGGACCAACAGTTTGAGTGTTCGGGACGGTCGGGTTGGATGGCTTGGTCGGATGCTTCCGGACAGACCGTCTGAATGTTCTGCGACGGTCGTGTTTGGTCGGATGGTTCGGGGCCAACAGTTTGGATCGTCCGAGACGGCCGGGTTGGACGGTTGGTCGGATGGTTCGGGACCAATAGTTTGGAGGATCCGAGATGGTCGGGTTGGACGGTTTAGTCGGATGGTTCGGGACCAACAGTTTGGAGGGTCCGGGATGGTCGGGTTGGATGGGTTGGTCGGATAGTTCGGGAGAAGAAGAGGAGAACCGGACCTTCTTTCGGACGAAACCGTTTGGAAGGTCCGGGACGGTCGGGTTGACGGTTTGGTCAGATGGTTCGGGACCAACAGTTTGGAGGGTCCAAGACGGTCGGGTTGGACGGTTTGGCCGGATGGTTCGGGACCAACAGTTTGGAGGGTCCAAGACGGTCGGTGGACGGTTTGGTCGGATGGTTCGGGACCAACAGTTTGGAGGGTCCGGGACGGTCGGGTTGGACGGTTTGGTCGGATGGTTCGGGACCAACAGTTTGAGGATCCGAGACGGTCGGGTTGGACGGTTCAGTCGGATGGTTCGGGACCAACAGTTTGAGGGTCTGGGCGGTCGGGTTGGATGGTTTGGTCGGATATTTCGGGAGAACAAGAGGAGAACCAGACCTTCTTTCGGACAGACCGTTTGGAAGGTCGGGACGGTCGGGTGGACGGTGTGGTCGGATGTTTCGGGGCCAACAGTTTGGAGGGTCCTCGACGGTCGGGTT
>JAGXJF010003216.1:0-70408 GCA_019208055.1 Stipa capillata | reverse complement strand
GTAACGATATTTAGGGTTAATGGGTTAGCGGCGGGGGTTTCTCTATGGCAAAAAGTATTTGGTATGGTGGTAATATGCAAGTAATACGAGATATGGGACGCAATATAACTTGAATCAGCAAATTTTAGGAGTTATGATCTCCGAGCTATGGTTTTGTCGATCTGTGATAATGGACCTGGCAAGTGATTGTAGGGGCGGGATAATGGGAAAAACTAATTCGGGTGTTCTACCGAAAGTGCACGTTAAGGTTATTAAGACAATAAAACTTAGGGCTAGATGGTGGAGTTAATCACGCAGGAGTGAGCTACACAAGATCTATGCTTTATCGCCAAAACGTGACCTAAAAGGATTAAGTTTACGGATGGTAGCAAAAACTCTCGGATTTATGTTTGGACCGCCGATTGGGTGCGAAGTCACGTTACTAACCCTAATACTAGTATTGCTTGCCCATTTAGTTGAGGTTGTAATTAGGGTTATCATTACTAGGCATAAAGAGATGGTATCCAAAAATGGTGGGGCCCTAGTAATGCTCGGGATAATGGTGCGGTGCAAACTGGGAATCGAGAACACAGGGGTGATGGTCGTTGCGTAGGGTTTACGGGAAATCGAAGAATTATAAGGACTACGATTCGAACCCTAGGGTGACCTGCAGTGCATGTGCTCTAATTAGATTTTTGATTCGACCAAATTGTAGAGAATTTTCACGAGGTTTTTCCGGCATAATAAATTTCGTCGTGATCCGGTTAGGATGCTAAAAGTACGCTCGTAGTGAAAATTTGTCGGAACACCTAGACCCTAGCCTCTGCGGAAACCTTTCAACAGCTAAGCCCCACCCGAAAAAACTACCTACTAACCCTAACCTCCACTGTTTCTGTCACCACTCACGAAATTAGACAGAGCATAACCGAGAATCTATAACCAAGACATCCCCTATACTCCGAACCATGAACGCCATGGCTGACATGTGGGGCCACTTCTGGCCATGGCTTGGAGTGACTGGATTGGGTACCAAACCAACGGGCGCCACATCGCCCCACATCACATCCACTCACGATGGCGATCGGCCTTGGGGGTTTTGGGCTGGCGGCGCACCTACACCGGCGCAATTCACGGAGAAGCTCCTGGGTGCTACGGGGACACGCGGCAGACACACAAGGGGAGAGACGGCGGAGGACAAACCAGCACCAGCTACTACCTGATGGCACAAGCGCTGAGACTTCGTGAAGACATGGGGTACGCCGGAGACGAGCTAGCTTGGCGGCGAGCACGGCGGCGTGAAGCCTTCGCGAGGCCCGGCGGCGGATATGGGGTCTAACGGGGTTAGGTGGTGAATCTGCAGAGTATTGTGATGGTGGGGGAGAGGTTGGCAAGATGAAGGGAAAGCTCGGGGAGGAGAAAGAAAGCGAGCCGGAAGAGGCACCCAGCTGGGCGACGAACGAGGGCTTCTCGTCCGCGAGTGCTAGCCGGAGTGAGGAAGGAAAGCGGTGGCGCCGCGGCATGAGGAACGGGCACAGCAACCGAAGGGGGGGCTGCTAGGGTTTTCGGGGAAGATGGAAGCAGGCAGCAGGTGTTCTGTGAACCTGACGGCATTTATAATGGCCAGGCCGTCGGGAGGGGGCTGGTTCGGGGAGTAAGCGGCAGCGCCGCCCACGCGGCCACCGGCGTCGGGAACGGTGGCAAGGGGAGGGCTTGTCACTAGAGCGAGCTTCCCGAGCAGGCGGTGTGGTGAGACGCAGAAAGAGGCGGCAGAGGCCAGAGGCGGGATCACAAGGTGTGGAAAGCAGGAACGGAATCTTTTGCCTGGGGGTTTTCCTAGGGGGAAGGCGGAAAGGGGAGTGGGAGTGCGCCAGAGGAGGTGGGGTTGGGGCACACCGAGTTGCGAAGCAGGCCCAAAGGGCCTCGGGTCCTTCTTTTTTCTTAATATTTTCATTTTTCCTTTTATATTGGTAAAGGAAGGTATATATTCGTCATTTTATGTACATTTCGAGCTTCAACAACCTTGGAAATTTTTTACAGAGATGCACTTGAACTTAAGATCTACTGTACAAGGTTTGGGTGGATTTGGAAGCTTGTTTGAGACCTGGTTTCAGTTCAATTTTGCAAAATTAGGGCTTGATGTCTGTTGTTTGTTTGCGATATTTAGTGTCAGAATATACTCCAAAATTTGAAATTTGGTGTAGAGATTCAAAAGGTTATGGGAACCAACTGGAATGGGGTACTTTGAATTGATTTGTGGCACTATTTGACCTATGTGCACATCAAATGTGAATATTAGGGTTTCAATTTGGCAACTTACTCACCCTAAACTAGAGCCCCTACGAGATATTCAATAACATTCTGAAATTTGGTAGATATGTACTAGGGTTTTGAATTTTGGGGCTACTTATGGGAAATTTGGGATCTTTCATCTACTGGAATTTGTTACTCTATCGTCGAAACCTACTTCTTCGGTTACTTTAGGTGTGGCCATCGGATGTGCGGATTGATTTAGTGATTTTGAGTGGTCCTTTCATGAGGTGGTAGCAAGAAGAAATCTCGGGGAGAAAAAAGAGAAATGGTTTAGTAGAGGGATCCCATCGACGGGGTCCACTGGTCACCCCACCTGCGAATGTGTAATGCTGACGAAAGGTCGATACTGCGATACTAAGTATGACGGCCCGGTTGTTAACATATACAGCCGAGTTGAGGAATGAGCTATGTGCGTATTCTATAAAAGTTAAAATCATAATACATCTTAAGTTTAAATAAGGTGCATATTTGCAGGCATGGACATGATGACATGTATTGCATGAATGCGAGGCAAACATAATTATCAAATCTGGGTTGTTACAAAACTACCCCCCTTTAAAAAGATCTCGACCCGAAGATCTCTAACGTTCAGGCCACCCAAAGACGAGGAGCTCGGTCCTGAGCCAATCTTCATGTTTCCAACTTCGCTTCATCTTCGGTGTGGTTGCTTCAATCGGATGAATCTTCTACCTACGAATAGTTGAATGTATGTACGCGCTCTGTGGGGGTTTTTTTTTTTTTGTATTCATGCTACCAAGAGGGGACACTTCTGTAGTTACTTCCATCGTGTTGGGTATGGAGGGTGGTGTACCACACTTCTGCTGGTCTCCGATGCTAGCTTAACCTTGACCAGGTGACCTAAGTCGTTGCTTTGTGACAACCCGGGCAAGGGTTTTTCGTTCATTTGGGTCATCAGAAATGACCAATGGGGCATCCATGTTTTAATGGAAGAGTAGGTCTTGCGTGTGGATCGGAAGTCGTGGGAATCACTATTTGACTTCTACACCAGTTCTGGAAAGAGAAACAAGATTCAAGTTTATTATGTTTCAATCATAAACCGTATTCAGAGAGAGTAAGAGTGCAGGGCCCTTGTTAGTCTTGCAAAACATCAGGAATTCAAGATCGTGGTTTGAGTGAGAGGAGATTGTACTCATGAGCCAGCTATCTCTGTTTCAACAAAGGCTGGCACAAAAACGACTAGTGAGGGTGTGAGGAACCTCTCATTCTTCGGCAGTCCCCCAATGAAGTCTCCTGTTAGTGATTCCACTGGGAAAGAAAAATCGGAAGTAGGATTGGGCATCTGAAGGCTTTTCAGGCTCCATATTCTATTTCACGAGGCTTGACAGGTTGGGCGCTCGATCAGTCTGTGGGTCCCCGCGTCCTTAACTTGAGAATTCGGCGGCAGGATTCCAACAAGAATGGCAACTTAAATGGGTGGATTGCGTTCTATTTGGTCCTCGAAACTTGGCACTTGGCCCGACAGAGTAGTGCTATTAGGCGTATCCACCTTTTCTCTGCTGTTTATCTCTATTACAATCCTTCGGCATGGGGTTTAGGATTGAAATTTGGTCAAGATTTTCTTGATTTGGCTGTCTAAGTAGATTCCTCGAATCTTGGTGTATTTTTCTAGTACAAATAGAGAAGGTAATATTTTGTAATTAACTGGGTGGTGGGGAATTAGGAGATGCTAGAGTCACCATCGGGCACCATACTTCAGGCGTCTTCGCGTCTACGGTTAATTGGCTCATTTGCAACGGTGTGGTAGAGGATGTGATCTATAGGAGCATGACCAAAAATTGATCGGATTACTCACATGGGGTAGGGAATTTCATGAGGTGGAGGCAAATGGAAAGAGGGGGAGGGTGTCCCTGACGAGGGTTAAGTGATACGTGGTTCTACTTATTGCCGGACCCGGCGATACGGTGGTCTAAGTTTTCCGGTGCTGTCTACCCTTAATTCTGGAGCTTGGTCAACCAATTCCAGATCTAATATAACGGTGTCTTTTCTCAATCAGGTGCCACGACATGAGTTAAAAGCAAGTTCTTACCTTCCTCCTTGGGACTTAACACCGTCATAACTAATTAGGTTCCTAAAACTCCGGATCGAGGATTTGACAACAAAGCGGGAATAATGCAATGCGGGTAATGGAAACCTGTCCTGTGCAAGCTTGCTTAAATGGGAAGGGGATGGGAAGCTCCGAAACACAAAGAGAGCAACGGTAGGCAGAGTACAAACTTAACAGTGAACGTACCCAACACTTCCCTGGATGGCATCCATCGCTTATCTTCGACTGGTGAAGTAGCACATGCTACGGGGTGAACTTTGAGATAACTTGTTGGGGAGCTTAATCCTTAAGCTGGAGGCCCTCCACTAGCTTGTCTTGTGCCCCTGGGAGCAAAAGGCAAAATTTGTGCGGCGGCGAGTGCAGCGAATCAGCAAAGTGCCCCATATTCCGCAGTTATAGCCTCTGATCTTACTCGTATCAAATACGGGTTGCGGACGCGGATCTGGGTGAGGCTGATGTCTTGTTGCTAAGAGGAGACGAAGGAGCCATAATCTGTGGCCTTGGTGGATCACCTGTACCAGCTGGGACGGCGGTGGTGTCGGCATGTGCAAAACCCGGTCGTTGGCCTTCTGTGCGAAAACTGCTCGCAGCAGCTTTATAGTGCTTACTCCTTACGCCTTACGAAGTCTTGTCGAGGGCTAATTCTTGGCCTCCACGTTATGGCCTTATCCACCAGGGGCTGAAAGTTTCGCCACATCAACCGTGGCTAACTTAGCTTGCATTTACTTCACTAAATTTCCCATGAACTTCTCCACCTTTTCCTCGTCAGAGGAGAACTTCTCGCAGGTGCATATCGTGCCAAATGGTTGAATCACGGAGAAACGACCAATGATGGGCTTCTTGCCTTGACGAAGGTCTCGGAACTCTCCTATCTGTACAATGCCATGATACCGTGGCAGGGATGTGGGAAATCACGGAAGCCGGTTCGGAACTCGGCCCAAGTGAACACATGGCCAGGGGGCTTGCAGGGCCAAAAAGTTCTCCCACCAGTCCGCGGCGCTCCTTATAGATAGTGTGGGGGAGGCGAGGGGACCTTGTCCTCTTCAGACATGGGCCAGTGAAGTTTTCCTTTCAATCCGTGCGGATCCAATTGTCGGCTTCAAGAGGGTCATCGGCTCAGATCAAAAGTGCTGGTTGAGTTCTTGAAATTCAGACAGAACTGCCTCTGCCCTGACCACCTGCTGCCGCGCTTGATTACGCACCTAGCTGCCTAAGATCACCGGTTCTGGGTTGTGAGCAAACATTTCGGCGATGTTAGGGTGTTGGGGAGGGGGGGTGGCATTTCTTCTCCTTCTGCCGCTCGCCGACGCCCGCGAGGCGGCTCACGGGTATTACAAGATGCCATGCGGTGAAGTAAAAAGCACCGGATGAGATAAAGAAGTTGGACACTTGGAAGATCAAGGATGTTTCCACAAGCGCTATAACAGGTGGTTCAACATGCGGGCACCCTCCATTCATACGCACTTCACGAGAAAAATGAGGCACAAAACATTGCAAGAACGTTGATGACGCTAACACACGAGTGCATTATACGATCAACGTAGTTTCATACAAAGGCTGCGGTTTAGATCACTCTTGAGTGAAATAAAACGGGGGTATGTTCCAAAATTGCAGCCATGGATACCCAATGTACAAATCTCCAAGAGATGCCCTAAGACCTAACATTATGAGTTCATCTTACATTCCAAAAATTCAAATCCACACTAAGGGAATTATATGGAGCTCCCACATTACGTACGACCTGATCTCATAAGCTGTCCAACTCAGGGGGGAGAGGAACACATGGAGGGAAACAAGGGAATGCTGTGTCCAAATGAGGGATCCACAGAGGGAATACGACGAAAGCTGCCCACCGCCTTTGTGGACGCAACGAATCGGGTGGGAAACCAATCGCCATTCGCCCAACGACGGATAGTTGGTCCACCCATGGACCTCTTCCATAGACCGAGTAGGGCCCTCCTCGGTCCAGAAGTGAGGTGGTTGCAGCGAATAGTCTCTCGTTGTTCGATTGTGCAAGCTCAAGAGAGGTGATGAGGCGATAGCGATTACCGCTCATCTCGAATCCCCGGGCACGGTATGCCATGGCCAAGGATGCGGAGCGAGGCAGACCCCAAATGGGCTGAAGTTACCACGTGTGCTCTCCTGGGTGAAGTCTCGGATTGGCGCCACGTCCTCCATGGGAGTTCGCGACGGAATGAGTAGGTTGAACAAGGGCCTGTCCCAACGAGAACCGGCAAGTCATGCTCGAAGATCGGCACATAGCTGAATTGAACACGCCTGCAGTCTTGGACCGCGGACTCCAGTTCTCTCCTAGCCATGAAGAAGCATGGGCTGGTGGGGAGGGTCCCTGCGCACGCGAGTGATATGAACACACGCGCTTGATACTCGTCACCATGCCAAAACCCTAAGTGTGCTTATATGCACAAGGTACTCGGGAGATAGGGGAATCCGAGTTCCCGAAAGCATGTTATAAAAGCACCTCTGGAAAACCCGTCGACACTCAAGGCGTGGGGTAGCATGCAAGAGGCTGAAAAGGAATTCCATCGTTACCACACAGACAAAGGTAAGTCCAGGGTCCGCACCACCCACCGGCCACACCCACCAGCAATTAGAGTAAGGAAAATCAGAACTATAGAGAAGACGAGGGGAATATAGGAGTAAAAAGCAAGCCCCTACACTTATTAATTTACAGACATAGGGGTTGCACTTTTTAAAATAGTTTTGCTGGCGCCAGCCTACTGCACCGGTGAGGCGCGAGCAGCGGTAACTCGTAACTACTACGCACCCACCGGCAATTCGGCTTACCTACTGCGCATCAGTCGTAGGCTTCTTGATACCAGATGTCACGGACCCGGGAATGTCCAGATAGGTGATACAGGGGACAGCGAAGGCACAAAGGACCCGAAGGGACCTCCGTCAGCCCGGTGCACGGTACCTGCGCCGGTAACCACCGGACAGAACGATCGTATAGACACCCGCCATTGTGCGAGCAGCCGGGCGGAACAAGACGGACCCAATCTTCCCCAGGAATCCACCTGTAGACACCCTGATCCATCAGTGAAAGGTTGCTGAGAGGGGTAATTACCGACGTGACTATATGCCACTGACGCTCCCGGAGATAGTCATAGGAGTGGACTAGGAGCCTGGGTATTAGGCATACCCTATCAACCTAACATAGCCACGCAAGTTGTACCACTGCATGGTGTAGTTCCAGCTCGCTGCGTCTGCCGATCAGCAGCAGGACGCGTGCCACGGTCGTGCGCCAAGGCTTAGCGGAGTAACGGGATTGAATCCCCTAGGATTGACTCATAACAAAGCTACACAGGATAGTGGTTCGACTCACCGTTCTGCCATCCCACGGAAACGCACAATCTGACCACGCACTACTACCGCTGGCTAACGTACACACCCCACATACTTCATCACATATCAAGCATGTACAGGGGCCAACCGCGAGAGACAACTCGGATATCACCACAAAGCTTACAAATACGATATAATAGTACACTGTCACGCTGGATACACACACATTACATAATTCGGCCATAACCGAAAAACATATCCGGTACGGAGAATTAAACGAGAGCGGCAAAGAACTAGCAAATTGCCCGAACCAAGCGGCACAGTGACCGCTGGACCAAAACCACACCTACCCATGAGACTGCGAAATAGCTAACCAAGAACCCGGAAGCTACGGCAAGTATTGAGTATCCTCGACCACGGCTCACCTGCAAGATCTAGGAATATCCTAGGTGAGTACGAAAGTTACTCGCAAGACTATTCGTTGGCGTGATTAGATGTCCTACACATTACTAGTTAATAACAGTAATGTAAACATGGCATTAATTCGAAGCGCGAAAGAACAACATCAAGAACTTCATTGACAGAACCAAGGTTCCCCATGGGAAACAACTCACAGATCCAACAATTCTACACGTATCCACAAGAGGGAACATGGTGGCACTCACTTGCCGTACCTCAATGACATGGGTACTAGAGGCACCTCACTGCCCACTATACACCCCTTATATAATGGGTATAGGGGCACGTTCACTTGCCCAACTTATACACACTTAATGGATAAGCAGGCAGTAAGACTGTGCCTTTTCCCACTCACTGGGATACACACCATCACATTGACACAATTCAATAATCTCTCGGATCGTTACGGCAAATACATCCACTGGAATGGAAACTAACCAGTGATCTTCACCGGAGGTAGCTAATATCCAAGTGACCGAGGCTCATCATCTGCGAAACGTCCATATGGCAGAGATTTCGCTACACCGCACCCACGCGGTGCCGTGGTGATAAGGGGACATGCTTACGACCCGAATCACCTCAGGATGGTAGACACCTACCAAACCGTATCCCTCGAACGGAAATCACCTTCGGATGGACCGGAAACCCACACCGTATCGCGTCTACGAGCGGACAATCACCTCAGGATGGTAGAACCTACAACCGCATTCCGTCGAGCACACCTCGGCTCTCACACTCACTTAAATATAGATTCAAGTTATTAGAGGGACACCGAATCAATTTCCGCATCGTGGACACAACTTGCAGATACAGCCTAACAATGACTAGATCACCGAACTGAACCACACATTCCATACGAAACGATTCACACATCAACCGGTAATCAAGTAAAGATATAAGTACGATGCAAGGATGCAAACTAAGGCTCTGCTTGCATTAGTAGTAGGATCCGATGCTTGCGTGAGGGTGTGGGAGCCTGGGTGGTCCTCTTCTTCGGGCTTGGATGCTGAACGATAAGCAGTACCGGAAAAGAAAACGGCAAAAAGACCATAATACTAGCACGCTGTATGCATGATGAATGGGTAAGGCGTGGATGCATTGATTACAAGGTGATACTCGCGGATTGGCCCGTAACCCTGGAGGGCTAACATATTCGTGTTTAGCGTTAACTCACTTCTGGTTATTTATAGATGCATGCTGTCATTTTTACGGTGCCCTGCTGTACACGGTATGTTTAGGGTTAATGTCCCGTAAGCCGGCGGGGTTATAGGCAAGAAAAGTATTTGGTATTGTTTCGGGAAATGAAAGTAATACGCAGATATGGGTGCCAATATAATTTGAATTGTCATGCCAATTTAGCAGTTACTGATGATTCCGACGCTAGGTGTTTTGTGTCGAGTCTGTGTAATAGAAACTGGCAAGGTAGCTTATGTGCGTGATCACAGGGGAAACCTACATTCAGGGTTCTACCAAACGTGAATGTTAAGGTTCATGTACGGCAATCAACAATTAAGGGCTATATGGTGGAGTTTCACGCAGGGAGGCGTGATGCTACACAAGATTATACTTTATCCACGAAACGTGACCTAAGATGAATGTTTTGGCCGATTCCGGTAGCAAAGCAACTAACTCTCGGCCGTTGACGAGACGCGACAGGTCACATTGTAATAACGCTACATACTAGATGGCATGCCAATTTCCGTGACGCGCTAGTTGTAAATTAATTGTTTTTCTGTATATCATTACTAGTGCATAAAGCGATGGTTTCATCCAACAATTGTTGGGAGCCTGAGTAATGCTCTGGGATATGGGTTTCGGTGCAATGAATCGATGTGAAAACACAGCGGTGATGGTGCGCGGCTCGGGTCTACGGGACGATCGAAGAATATAAGGAACTACGATCGAACCCTAGGGTGACCTGAAGTGCAGTGCTCTAATTAGATTTTTTGAATTCGACAAATGAGAGATTTTCACGAGGTTTACGAATATATAAATTTCGTCGTGGCTCCAGAGTTACGGATCAAAAGTACGCTCGATAGAAATTTGGGAACACCTAACCCAGCCTCTGCGAAACCTTAAACGCTAAAAAAAATCCCGCTAAGCCCACCGAAAAAAAATACCCAACCTAACCTCCACTGTTAGTCACCCTCGAAATTGCCCAAAGACATACCGAGAGTCTACCCAGATCCCTACCACGGAACCTGGACCCGGGCTGACATGTAGGGGCCCCTCGGCCAGGCTGGTGATCACTGGACTTGGTAGCAACCAAAGGGAGCCACATCGCCCTCTAGTATCACTCCACTTCCGATGGCCCTCCGGCCGGGGGTTCATTGCGCGCGGCCGGGCCGCACCTCACCGGGACGCTTCACCGGAGAAGCTCCGGGGGCTAGCGGGACACGGCGGTCACACAGGGGTGAGAACGGCGGGTCGACAGCACAGAGCTACTTACCCTTGATGGCAAAGCAAGACACGGCCGTGAAGACGGGGACAAGGCCGGAGACGAGCTGCGGCGGCGAGCGACGGCGGCGTGAAGCATTCGGAAGGCGGCGGGAATGGGGCTCCCCGGGGGTGGAATCTGCAGAGAGGTGGTGGGGGAGAGGTTGGCAAGTGAAGGGGAAAGCTCGGGGAGAGAAGACGGAGCCGGTAGAACGCCACCGGGGCGGGTGGGGACGGGACGGCGGGGGGGGATGTTTCCTCGCCGTCACGGAGCGAGCCGGAGGTTGAGAAGAAAGCGGTTGGCGCGGGCTTTGGCAACAGCGCGGGAGCAACCGGAGGGGGCTAGGGGTTTTTTCGGAAGATGGAAGAGCGGCAGCGCGGTTCGGACCGACGGCATTTGAGAATGGCGGCCCGCCCGGTTCGGTGAGGGTGCGCTGGGCGGATCGCGCGCCGCAGCGCCGCCCCCCCCCACGCCACGCGCACCCGGCTCGGGAAACGTGGCAAGGGAGGGCTGGCGAGCGGACGCCGCAGGCGGACAGGTGGTGAGAGGAGGCGGCGGCACGGACAGAGGCGGGATTCCAAGGCGGGAAAGCGAACGAATCCCCTGGACTCGAGTTGTTGTGACCAGGGGGAAGGCCCGGAAAGGGGCGAGATGGGGAGGCGCCAGGACGCGGGTGGGGTTGGGCCGGCCGAAGCGGGCCCAAAGGGCCTCGGGCCTTTTTTCTTTAATATTTTCATTTTTTCCTTTTATTATTGGTACAGAGAAGGAGATATCGTGTTTTATGTACATTTCGAAGCTTCACAATAACCTTGGAAATTTTTACAAGGAGAATTCACATTGACTTATAGGATCTACTGTTAAAAGTTTGGGTGGATTTGGAGCTTGTTGACCTGGTTTCAGTTCAATTCAAATCAGAGGCGTGATTGGGTTGTCGTTGTTTGCGATATTTATGTGTCAGAATTACTCCAAAATTGATGAAATTTTGGTAGAGATTCAAAATGGTGTATGGGACTACTGGGAAGGTTTGAACTGATTGGCACTATTTGACCTATGTTACACGTTCAAATTGAATTAGGTTTCAATTGGACTTGCTCCCTAATAAGCCATAGAGATAATTCAAAAATTCTGAGTTGGTAGATAGCTAGGTTTTGCAATTTTGGGGACTACTTAGGGAATTTGCGGATCTTTTCATCTACCGAATTTGCTCTATCGTCGAAACCGCTACTACTTCGGTACTGATAGGGTGTTGCAAGCGGCACTGTTCGGATGGAGTGGTCCTTTCATGGAGCGTGGTTGGAGAAATCTCGAGAAAAGAGAGGGTTAGGAGAGGGATCCATCGACGGGGCTCACTGGTCACCCCACATGCTAATGTTATTGCCGAAGTTCGATACTTCGATAGTTGACGGGTGTTTGGTAACCTATCCACCGAGATGAGATATGTGCGTATTCAATATAAAGTAAAATCATAATACATCTAAGTTTAAATAAGGTGCATATTTGCATGCGATGGACATGCATGACATGTAGCCATGAATTTTTGCGGGGTGAGGCACAAACAGTATCAAATCTGGGTAGTACAAAATCCACCCCCCTTAAAAAGATCTCGACCCGACGCATCCCTCAACCGTTCGGCAAACAAAGACGAGAGCTCGGTCCTGAGCACCAATCTTCATGTTTCCCTACTTAGCTTCATCCTCGGTGTGGTGCTTCATGACTCGAGAGTTGAATAGTACGGCTTCTGGTTTGGTATTACCATTCTACCAGAGACCTTCCTGTAGTTCACTTCCATCGTGGGTTATATGCGAGGCCGTACACACACTTCTGATAGCTCACGATGACATTAGCTTAACCTTGACCAGGTGACTAAGTCGTGCTTTGGACCACGCCGGGCAGGTTTTTCGTTCATTTGGTGGGTCACCATCAAAATGACAATGGGGATCTACATGGTTTTCATGGAAGAGTAGGATCCTCAGCGTGCTGATGCAGGTCGTGGGACACTATATTGAGCTTCTACACAGTGTCTGTACGGAAAGAGAAAACCAGCTCAAGCGTATTCATTTCAATAATAACGATATTCTGGAGAGTAGAGTAGAGTGCAGGACCTTGTTAGTCATGCCAAATTCACGGAATCAAGATCGTTGGTTTGATGTGATGAGGAGATCACTATGACCCAGCTTATCTCGGTTCAACAAAGGCTGGCAAGATAGTGAGGGTGGATGGCCTTCGAAGCATTGACAGCGATCATGTTTATTGATTACTTGGGAAGAAAAAATCAGGAAGTAGATTGAGGCGATCTGAAGCTTTTCACGAGTTCCTAGTCTATTTCACCGAGGCTGTGCAGCGTTCGGCGGTCCCCGCGTGCTCGATCTTTCTAGTGGGTGTCTTAACTTGGAGACTCGGCGCGGCAGGATGCCAACTAGGAATAGGACAACTTAACTGGGAGGATTGCGTCTCTCTTGGTACCTCGAAACTTGGCACAAACGGCACCGACAGAGAGTAGTGCTATTGGGCGTGTATCCATCTTTTCCCTGCGTGTTATCTCTATACCATCGTTCGCACATGGGGCTTTAGGCAGACTTTTGATGCAAGATTTCTTGATTGGCTGTTAAGAGCTATGATCTCTAGAATCTTTGTTGTATTTTTCTCAGTAAAATAGAAGGAATATCTTGTAATTAACTGGGTGGTGGGGATTCCGGAGATGGTAGAGGTCCATCGGGCACCATACTCAAGGGTCTTCGCGACTCCGGTTGTTCAGGCTTGCATAACGGGTGAGGATGTGCATCTATAGGGGCTGACCAATAAATTTGATCGGATTACTCATGAGCGCTAGGAATTCATGAGGGCGAGGAATGGAAGTAGGGGGGTGTCCTAGACGAGAGAGTTAAGTCACGCTGGTTCCTTATCTGCCGGCAGCCCGGCGATACTGTGGTAAATAAGTTTTCGAGCTGATACTCACCATCTAACTCTCGGAGCTTGGCACAACCATTCCAGATCTCATATAACCGTTGGGCTACACTCTCAATCCATGGTGCACGACATGAGTTAAAGGCAAGTCTTACTCCACGTAGAGTCTTCCAAACTATCACTGTCATATAACTACTAATTTGGTTCCTACACTCCGGTCGAGGATCGCAACAAAGCGCGGCGAATAATGCCAAATGCGGGTAATGGAACTAGAGTTATCTGTGCAAGCCTGCTTAATGGAGGGATGGGATGCTCCCGAGATCACAAGAGAGCGGTGCAGAGAGAGTAACCCTAACAGTGAACGTACCCGAACACCTTCCTCGGATGCATCCATCGCTCCTTCGACGGTGATGTAGTTCACCTGCTACTGCGGGGGGATTGAGGCTTGTTGGAGCTTAATCCCTTAGCTTGAGGCCCTCCACTAGCTTGTCCTGTTGCCCTCTGGGAGCAAAGCAAAATTTGTGCGCGGCGGGACCTGGTGCAGCGATCAGCAGAAGCGACCCATATTTCCGCAGTTATAGGCACCTGATCTTACTCCGATCAAATAGGGATGCGGGCTGTCGCACCGTTCGGGGATGATGCGCCTGATGTCCTTGGGCTTCCGACGAGGACCGAGGTAGCATTAAATCTTGGTCCACTTGGACCGTGGTGGATACTGTCCAGTGGGGACGGGGTGGTTGTTGGCTGCCACACCGTGGCCTCTGCGAACGCTTGCAGCAGCATTTAGTGCTTATCCTTAACGCTTACGAGTCTTGTCGAGGGCTAATTCTTTGGCCTCACGTTGATGGGCCTTATCCACCAGGTTGCTGAAGTTGATCGCACATCAGCACCGTGGCTAACTTAGCTTGCAATTTCTTCACGTAATTTCCCCATGAACTTCTCCACCTTGTCCCTCGTCAGAGGAGACTTCTCGAGGTGCATTGATATGTTGTCCACCCAAACACGCGTTTGGGAGGGGGAAAAACCACACCCTTTCCCCCACGGGAAGGAAACGCAAGCGCCAATGATGGGCTTCTTGCCTTGACGAAGGTCTCGGAACTCTTCCTTCTTCAATGCATGATACCGGCAGGGATGAGGAAAATCACGGAAGCCGGTCTCGGAACTCGGGCCACACGTGATCACATGGCCGGCGGGCTTCTTGCAGGGCCAAAAAGTTCTCCACCAGTCCGCGGCGGCTCCTCTAGATAGGGGGAGGCGAAGTTGACCTGGCCCTCTTGCTACCACACTGGGCCAGCTGTGAAAGTTTCTTTCAAATCGTGCGGATCCAATTGTCGGCTTCAAGAGGGTCATCGGTTCCGATCAAAAGTAGCTGGTTGAGTTCTCTGGAAATTTCAGACAGACTGCTCTGCCCTGACACCTGCATGCGCCTTGATCGCACTAATGCTGACTTAAGATCGGTCTGCCGTGAAGGCAAAATTTCGGCCATGTTGGAGCAACCTGTTGGGGAGTGGGGGTGGCATTTCTTCTCCTTCGCGCTCGCGAAGCCCGCGAGCGGCTCACGGGTTACCACGCATGCCATGCTGCTGACCAGTAAAAGGCACCGGATGAGATAAGAGAACGTTGGGACCTTGGAAGATCAAGGATATTTCCACCAGGGTCTATTAAACAAGGTCGGCTCCAACCATTTGCGGCACCGTCATCTTCCTACGCACTTTCAACGAGAATACATGAGGCACAACAACACAATTGCAAAGGAACGTTGAGCTAACACACGAGTGCATTTAAACGATCACGGCGTTTCATACAAAGGCTGCGGTTTAGATCACTCTTGTAGTGAAATAAACGGGGGTATGTTCGACAATATGCAGCCATGGTACCCAAGATCTACAAAACTCTCCCAAGAGAATGCCCTAAGATCCCTAACATTATGGAGTTCATCTCTATCATCACAAAAGATAACAAATAACACTGAGGACTATATGGAGCTCCCCAGCATCAGTACGCACACGATATTCTCATAAGCTCCAACTAGTGGGGAAGAGGAAACCATGGCGAGTGGGAACAAGGGAATGCTGCTGTCCCAAATGCGGGACACAGACGGGAATACGAGGAAACGACTGCCCACCGCCATTTACGTGGCGCAACGAATCGGGTGGGAAACCAATCTCCCTTCCGCCCACCCACCGACGGATTAGTGGTACACCCCTATGGACTGCTATCCATATGACCGAGTAGCGCTGCACCTCACTCCGGTCCAGAAGTGAGGAGGGTGCAGCGAAGTCTCTCCGTTGTTGATGGCAAGCTCAAAGAGAGGTGATGAATGGCCGATAGCAGATACCGCCTCATCTTCGAATCGCAGGGTCCCGGTATGCCATGTCCAAGGATCGGACGAGGCGAGCTCGCCAAATGGGCTAGTACACGTTGCTCTCCTGGGTGAAGTCTTCGGATGTGGCGCAACTCCTCCATGGAGGTTCGCGACGGAAAGTAGGTGAAAAGGGCCGTCCGCGAGACCCGGAAGCTCATGCCGAGATGGCAACATAGCTGAATAAGGCGTCTTGGACCGCGGAGTCCAGTCTGCTCCATACGCGATGAAGAAGCCCATCCTTGGCTGGTGGGAGGGTCCTGCCGCCAGTCGCGACCCCGTGAATGAACACACGCGCTTGAACTCGTACAGTGCCAAAACCCTAAAGTCGGCTTTGAGTGCACAACGGGCACACGGGAGATAGGGGGACATCCGAGTTCCCGAAGCATGTTATAAAAGCACCTCTGGAAACCCGTCGACACATCCAAAGCCCGCGTCTGGGGTTGCAGCATGCACCCAGCTGAAGGAATTCCATTAACATGGACAAGGATAAGTCAGGGTCAGCCACACCAGAAAAACAAAAGCAATAGAGGAAGAAAAATCAGAACTAAGATGCGACGAGGGTAAGCGAATAAAAAGCAACCTTACTTATTAAATTTTAACATAGGGTTACTTTTAAATAGTTTTGCTGGGCCCTCTCGGTGAGGGCAGCGGAAGCTCGTAACTTAACGACCAACCATGCATCGTGCTTCCTACGGTCCAGCTCAGGCTCCTAGATACTGACAGACGCGCCATGTCACGAGATCCCGGTTAATCCTATAGGTGATTAAGCGGCAGAACGCTGAAAAAGTCGCTCAAGGGACCGGAAATGACTCGTCAGCCCGGTGGCACCGGTACCCTTGCGCCTGTACGCACGAGACAGAATAACGATAGCCCACCCGCCACGTGCGAAAGCCAGCCGGAGAATCGACCAATTTCCCCAGAACACACCTGTAGGATCGCATCGCATTCAGTGAAGGGGTAACATCCCGCCGTGATAACGCCTGGCGCTCCGCGATAGTCATAGGAGACTAGAGCCCGGGATATGCATCCCTCAACCCCTAACAGCCACGAGGTGCTAACCTCTGGGAGGTTCCAGCTCTGCTCTGCCGTAGCGCGAGGCGTTGCCGGTCGTGGGAGGCCTTTAGCGAGTACGGGATGAAATCCCTGGATTGACTCAAACAAAGCTACACGGACTTAGTGGTTCGCTCACCATTCGTGGCATGACGAAACGCAATCTGACACACGCACAATACTACGCTGCACGTTGCCCACATACTTCCTATCACCATACACGCATTTGTTGCATGGGCAACTCGGATAAAACAACTCGGACTATCACCACAAGAGCTCTACAACATACGAATATAATAGTAACTGGTCCACGATGGAACAAACACATACATTTTCATCTCGGCAATAAACGGAAAACATATCCGAGTACGGAGGAATTTAAAACGACAGCGGAGCAAGAACAGCAAATGAGACCGACCCGGCACAAGTGTAGACCACTCCTGACACCAAAACCACACCTTATCCCATTGAGTCGAATAGCTAAACAAGGAAACGGAAGCTGAGGCAGTATTGACGTATTAGCCTCGACCACCCGGGCTCACAACTGCAAAATGATCTAGGAATATCCTAGGTGAGTACGAATTACTCGCAAGACTTATTCGTGCTTGATTAGTGCCTACACATACTAGGTATAACAGTAATTAAACATGATAATTCGAGCGGAAAGATACAACATTCAAAGAACTTCATTGACAGAAACAAGGTTTCCCATGGGAACACAACTCACAGATCAAAATTCACACGTATCCACAACAGGTACATGGTGGCACTCACTTTGCCGTACCTCAATTACATGGGATAGAGCACTCACTTGCCCACTATACCTTAATACATGGGTATAGGGCACTCACTCGCCCCCACTATACACCTTAATGGGGGAAAGCAGGCCCCCCCCACTCACTTGCCTTTTCCACTCACTGGGGATACATCAACCTCGATCACATTGAACACAGTTCACAACATAATCTCTTCGGACACACGTTACCGGCAAATTACATCCACTATGGAAATAACCAGTGCTCTTCATCGGAGGTAGCAATCTCCAATTGACCGAGGCTCATCATTGAGAAACGTCCATGGCAGGAGATTTCCGCTAACGCCACGCGGTGATAAGGGAAATGCTACGACCGCGAATCACTCAGGATGGTAGACCCTACCAAACCGTATCCGCGAACGGAATCACCCAGGATGGCGGAACCAACCGTTACATCGAGCGGAAATCACCTCAGGACGAGATATGGGTGCAATATAATTGAATTCATGCAATTTAGAGTTATGATCGCCGAGCTAGGGTTTTGTGTCGATCTGTGATAATAGGAACTGGCAAGTGCTTTAGTGGGTGATACATGGGAAACCTAATTCCGGGTTCTACCAAACGTGCATGTTAAGGTTCATACGACAATAAATTAGGGCTATATGGTGGAGTTATCACGCAGGCGTGATGCTACACAAGATCTACTTTCCAAACGTGACCTAAAGATTAATTTTGGGATGGTAGCAAACATCTCTCGGCCGATTGGGTGGAAGTCACGTTATAACCCTAATACTAGATGCATGCCCATTTCGTGAGGTTGTAAATTAGGGTTATCATTACTAGGCATAAAGAGATGGTCATCCAAAATGTTGGGGCCCTAGTAATGCTCTGGGATATGGGTTCAGTGCAACTAGAATCGATGAACACAGGGTGATGGTCGTCGCGCTAGGGTTTACGGGACGATCGAAGAATATAAGGACCACGATTCGAACCCTAGGGTGACCTGCAGTGCATGTGCTCTAATTAGATTTTTGATTCGACCAAATTATAGAGATTTTCACGAGGTTTCCGAATATATAAATTTCGTCGCGATCGGAGTTACGGATCAAAAGTTACGCTCGATAGAAATTTGTCGGAACACCTAACCCTAGCCTCTGCGAAACCTTAAACGCTAAGCCCACCCGAAAAACTACCCTAACCTAACCTCCACTGTTCTGTCACACCTCGAAATTGCCAAGCATACCCGAGAGTCTACCCAGATCCCTACCCGAACCCTGACCCGGCTGACATGTGGGGCCCCTCTGCCAGGTGGTGACTGGACTTGGGTAGCCAACCAAAGGGCGCCACGTCGCCCTCACATCACTCCACTCACGATGGCTCGGCCGGGGGTTTTGGGCGGCGGCGCACCTCACCGGAGCTTCACCGGAGAAGCTCCGGGGTGCTACGGGACACGGCGGTCCAAGGGGAGAACGGCGGGAGCACCAGCTACTTACCCTGATGGCAAGCGCGAGCTCGTGAAGACGGGGACGGCTGGAGACGAGCTGGCGGCGAGCACGGCGGCGTGAAGCCTCGGAGGCCGGCGGGAATGGGGCTCCGGGGGTGAATCTGCAGAGAGGTGGTGGGGGAGAGGTTGGCAAGATGAAGGGGAAAGCTCGGGGAGAGAAGAAAGGAGCCGGAGAGCCACCGGGGCGACGGGGATTCCTCGCCGTCGAGGCGGCCGGAGTTGAGGAAGAAAGCGGTGGCGCGGGCTTTGGCAACGGGAGCAACCGGAGGGGGCTAGGGTTTTCGGAAGATGGAAGAGGGCAGCGGGTTCGGACCGACGGCATTTAAATGGCGGCCGGTCGGGAGGGGGCTGGTCGGAGCGGCAGCGCCGCCCACGCCGGCCACCCGGCGTCGGGAACGTGGCAAGGGAGGGCTGCCGAGCGGGTCCCGAGCGGCGGTGGTGAGAGGAGGCGGCAGACGCACAGAGGCGGGATCCAAGGGGGAAAGCGGAACGGCCTGGGGTGTTTTCCTAGGGGGAAGGCGGAAAGGGGGAGTGGGGAGGCGCCAGAGGGGTGGGGTTGGGCCGGCCGAAGCGGCCCAAAGGGCCTCGGGCCTTCTTTTTCTTTAATATTTTCATTTTTCCTTTTATATTGGTACAGAGAAGGTTATATCGTCATTTTATGTACATTTCGAGCTTCAAAAACCTTGAAATTTTTACAGGAGATTCACATTGACTTATAGGATCTACTGTAAAAGTTTGGGTGGATTTGGAGCTTGTTTGACCTGGGTTTCAGTTCAATTTCAAATTAGGGCTTGATCTGGGTTGTGTTTGCGATATTTTATGTGTCAGAATTACTCCAAATTTTATGAAATTTTGGTAGGAGATTCAAAATGGTTTATGGGACCTACTGGAAGGGTTTGAATTGATTTGGGCACTATTTGACCTATGTTCACATTCAAATTTGAATTAGGGTTTCAATTTGGACTTACTCCCTAACTAAGCCCTAGAGATATTCAAAAATTCTGAAATTTGGTAGATAGCTAGGGTTTTGAATTTTGGGGCTACTTATGGAATTTGGGATCTTTTCATCTACTGGAATTTGCTCTATCGTCGAAACCCTAATTCTTCGGTACTTTAGGGTTTGCAATCGGATGTTCGGATTGAGTGGTCCTTTCATGAGGTGGTTGGAGAAATCTCGGGGAGAAAAGAGAGGGTTAGTAGAGGGATCCATCGACGGGGTCCACTGGTCACCCCACATGCTAATGTTATTGCCGAAGTTCGATACTTCGAATAAGTTGACGGGTGTTTGTTAACCTATCCACCGAGGATGAGATATGTGCGTATTCTATAAAGTAAAATCATAATACATCTAAGTTTAAATAAGGTGCATATTTGCATGCATGGATATGATGACATGTATGCATGAATGCGAGGCAAACCCTAATTATCAAATCTGGGTGTTACACCTATCTATTGTTTTAGCTTGTATCTGGAAAATATATCAAAAATTCAAACGTTTGCTTCGACAAATTCAAACGTTTGCTTGCGCCTTTGTAGTATTTGATTTTTTATAAAATCTTAATGTGGTCAAAAAAAGTTGAAAATTGGTATGGGGTAATTATATGACCTTCTGAGGCTATGTTTAAAATTTCGGACAATTTCGCGGAAATTCGATTATACATTGCTTTGTAACTGAACTATCTGTGAGAAAACTTCATAGCATTTGAAGGCGAGATATGAAGATTGAAGTACACGTCATAAAACCTTTCAAAAAACATTTTTAGCTACGCTCCAAACTTTTTGTACATGTAACGTACTACATTACATTGTTCGTGTCAAAGTTAGGCATTTTTCTGAAATCATTTGCTATTTTTTACGCATTAAATGAATATCTAGTTATTTACTAGATATATTTCAGATTTGAACTACAACTATCATAAAGAAGGCATATAAATGGAAGGAAAATTCATATCTACGTACGTACGTATCGGTTTAGCTCGTATGTAGAAAATATATCAATAATTCAAATGTTTGCTTGCGTCTTTTTGGTTTTGTATTTTTTATTAAATGTAAATGTGGTCAAAAAAAGTTGAAAATTGGCATGGGGTAATTATATGACCTCGTGAGGCTATACTTAAAATTTTAGACAATTTCATTGAAGTTGGATTGTACATTGGTATGTAAGTACTTCAAATTCATCCACAATTTACACATACGGAAGTACACACGTTACATGAAATCATTCAAACCAAGACACTTTTGTACGCACACGTTACAAATAACTAGATTTCGTCGTCTTCGGAAATCTTCTCATGAATTGTGATTTTCTTGGTGGTATACGTTAGTCCTTCGGCGTGACTGCGTCTGACGTAGGGCTCAGCATCCTTGCTAGCTTTTCTCCTTTTTATGGGGCGTTTATCAACGGCTTCTGGCTCGGAGTCCGGGTCGTCGAATTGGTCGTAGTCCTCTTCGTCAACAACACCATCGACTCCGACAATACTCCTCTTCCCTTTTCTGACGACATGGCGCTTCTGTGCCTTTGGGTCTTTTATGTAGAAGACTTGTGAGGTTTGTTTAGCTAAAACCCATGGCTCATCTTTCGCACTGATTGCTTTGACATGTGTTGACTCAATAGATGTCGGGGGAGGTAGAGTCACGGTAGTGAATTTGTCATCATCGATATGGATATTTTTCGCCCATCTGACACGAAACATGGGGATCTTTGTGACGGTGTAGTCCAGTTCCCAAATTTCTTCGATAACACCGTAGTATATGTCCTTACGGTTACCGGTTTTAGCCTCCATCGTCACCCCACTGTTCTGATACGTGCTTTTCCTGTCTTGAGCCTCCGTATAGAATGTGTATCCGTTGATATCGTATGCTTGAAATGTCAGGACCTTGCTCGCAGGTTCTTGTGACAGCATTTTGACCGTCTCTTCTTCGAAATTTGTCGGAGGCCTTTCATACCAGTAGTTCTTTAGCCATGTTGCGAACTTTCCATTGTGCTCTTTCGAGAGCCACGCTTCTCCCTTCTTCGGGTTTTCTTTTTTAAGCTTTACCATGTGCATCCAAAGATAGGGATGCACCACCGTCAGGTGTTGCAAGACCACGAGATGTGCTCTGTCATAGTCATCTGACCTACTGGGTACTGAATTGTAGACATGTAAAGCCCTTTGTCCGCGTGCATGGCCTTCACCATCGAACCTTCCCGTGTGCCGTAAAACAGGAACACCTATGGACTTTTGATCAGCCAAGTAATCAGTGCAGAACTCGACACACTCTTCGGCAACATAGCTTTGGATGATGCTACCTTCTGGTTGTGACCTGTTACGAACGTAGCGCTTCACAACCCCATTGTACCTTTCCAACGGGTACATGTTGTGTAGGAACACGGGACCTAGGTCCAGTATCTCCGGGACGATATGGATCATGAGATGTACCATGATATCGAAGAATGCTGGAGGGAAGTACATCTCAAGTTCACACAGTATGACAATGATCTCCTCCTGCAGCTTGTGGCAACGCGTAACGGAGATTGACTTCTGAGATATCGTGTTGAAGAAGTTACAAAGATTCAAGACTGTCTTGCGGACCTCCGGCTCCATGAGACCTCTGATTGCAACAGGAAGTATCTGCGTAATCATCACGTGGCAGTCATGAGACTTCATACCAATTACTCAGTGACTCTTCATGTCAACTATTCTCCCGATGTTTGCCGAGTAACCGAAAGAAACTTTGACACCTTGGAGGCACTCCAAAAAGCTAACGATCTCTTTTTTGCTAAGAGTGTAACAAGCAGCGGGACAGTCCGTCTTGATTCTGACTGCACCCGTCCCCAACTTGGTCGTTCGCTTCGTAGCCCACAGCTTCTTTCTTATACCCAAGAATTCCATGTCAGCTCGTGCCTTCGGTCCATCTTTTGTCTTTTCTGAAATGTTGAGCAGGATACCAAGCAAGCTCTCGCACACGTTTTTTTCAACATGCATGACATCTATGCTGTGACGTGTGCTTAGGAATCTCTAGTAAGGCAAATCCCAGAATACGGATTTCCTTTTCCAGACGCCGTCCTGCATGGGAACAGACGGTTGTGTCTTACCGGGCGTAACAGGGGGCATTGTGTTCACGATGTCATAGATTTCCACCCCGGTCTTCTCCCGAGGCACCGAACGGACCTCAACAGTATTGTCAAACAATTCCTTCTCTTGCCTCCATGGGTCGTTCTGTTTCAGCCACCTTCGGTGGCCCATGAACACGATTTTTTTGGATCCCTTTAGGTGTAAACTTGTAGTAGACTCCAAACACTTCACACATCCTTTGTACCCATGAACACACTGGCAGGACTGATATCCGTACGCGGGGTAGTCTTGGACCGTCGTGAACAACAGCGCTTTCAGATTGAAGTACTCTTCTTCGTATGCGTCCCAGACCTGGGCCCCTGGTTCCCACAGTGTAGCTAGTTCTTCGAACAATAATTGTTGATACATGTTCAGATCGTTCCCAGGTTGCTTCGGCCCTTGTATGAGAATACAGAGGTGTATGTACTTTCGTTTCATGCACAGCCGTGGAGGAAGGTTGTACATCCATAGAACCACGGGCCAAGTGCTGTGTCTGCTGCTCATGTTGCCGAATGGATTGATCCCGTCCGTACTCATACCGAACCTGATATTCCTCGGATCTTTTCCAAAATCATCGTATTGAGCGTCGATTGCC
Organism: Stipa capillata; assembly: GCA_019208055.1. Classification (NCBI taxonomy): domain Eukaryota; kingdom Viridiplantae; phylum Streptophyta; class Magnoliopsida; order Poales; family Poaceae; genus Stipa; species Stipa capillata. Next base: position 46,589 of record JAGXJF010003216.1, on the reverse strand, counting down.
CTCCACTGCGAAGCATCGGCAGGGTGTCTCATCACTCCATCATCAGTTTTCCGCCCCTCGGCGTGCCAACGTAGCAGCTTTGCCTCCTTCTTGTTAGCGAATAAACGATTCAAACGGGGAAGGACCGGAAGATACCATACAACCTTTGCTGGAGCGCCACTCTTCACTGGGTCCTCATCTTCGGCTTGCTTTCTACCCCTCTTGAATCTGGACGTGTTGCACGTGGGACACTTGTACAGCAGTCATTCGGACACGCATGGAACCTCTGCACCTCTAACCCAAGAGGGCAGACAACCTTCTTGGCTTCTTCGGTGCTCGTAGGCAGCAAGTTGTTTTTTGGAAAAACTTTTGCAAGAAAAGCCAGTGTCTCATCGAAGCCTTCGTCCGGACAGTTGTGGGCTGCCTTGATCCTTAGAAGTTCCAGCGTGACCGACAGACGCGTGTGCTCTGGATCGGAACCAGTATACAACGGGATTTGTGAGTCTTCAACTAGTCTTGAGAACTTAGCAGCCTCTCTTTCATCCTCGGGATCTATCACCACCTGCTCCACCATGTGAACGTCCTGCACCATATCAGCCAAATTGTTTCCCTTTTCTCCTTCGGCGTCAGGTTCGATGCTCCCCTCGTCTTCTTCGTCATCTCCGTGTTCGGCAGCTTGCTGTAACACCTGATCTTCCTCCTCCTCGCCGTGACATGTCCAACGTGTATAGCCTGACATGAAACCCTTAAGCGCCAGGTGTACCGTCACCCTCCCTCTCGTATCGAACATTACCAAATTTTTGCAATCGTGACATGGACAGCAAATCTTCGTGCCACCTTTTGCCCTCATATCTCGTTCAGCGACATCAAGAAACTCGTTCAAAGCCATAGCCCAACTCTCTGTCGCCCGGTTGTCGTACATCCAACTGCGATCCATCGATCAACACCTACGACACGAAACTAATCAGTTCGATAACCAAAAATCACATCAAATACATATACGACATGAAAAGAACACTGGTGAGCATTATTACCGAGCGCTAGCGATCTTTTTGGTGAGAAATGATAATGGAGAGAGTGGGAGTGAGAGGAGGAGAGAGAGAATGAGAGAGAGAATGAGAGAGAGCTAGAAATATGGATGAGGAGGAGGGTGGGAGAGAGTGAGAGGATGAGGAGGAGGGAGAGAGTGAGAGGATGATGAGGAGGGTGGGAGAGAGTGAGAGGATGATGAGGAGGGTGGGAGAGAGTGAGAGGAGGAGCAAAATCTAGATCTAGATCTAGTCCCTCTAGAGCTTAGGATGAGGGTTGGGGAGAGGGAAGAAATGGTTGTGGGTTGGGAGGGGGAAGGGGGGCGGCGGCGGCGGCGGCAGCAGCTTGTGGGACGGCGGCGCTCGCTGCTGGCCGGTTGGCGCGCGAGCACTGGCCAGCAGCGAGGCCGTGCTCTATTTTTATAGTAAGGAGCACCACTGACGGGCCCTTAAAAGGTCACCGTCAGTGATTCATCAGCAACGTAAGCAACAAATATCGCTGACGGACGGGAAAGACAGCCGTCAGTGAAGACAACATATCCACTGACGGGCAGGATATAAGAGCCCATCAGTGAACTGGCACGTCATATGTTCAACCTTTCACTGACGGTCCAAATCGTTGCCCGTCAGTGGAGATTACATCTCCACTGACGAGCTCTTAACAAGAGCCCGTCAGTGGAAATGACGCGTCATCTATCCCACCTCATGCTCATCTCCACTGACGGGCTGTTTTGGCGCCCGTCAGTGGTGTTCCTCACCTTCTTCTTTGCTGCGTTCTCCACTGACGGGCTGTTTTGCGTCCGTCGGTGGAGTTCCCCTCCAGCGACGGACCTTTTTATGCCCGTCAGTGGAGGGGGTTCAGGAGAGGGTCTATCTGCAGTAGTGAATGGAAAGTGGAGAATGTGTGTCGATTTCACAGACCTTAACAAAACCTGCCCCAAGGACGCCTTCCCATTACCCAGAATAGATCAGATAGTGGACTCCATGTCTAGATGTGACTATCTAAGCCTTCTCGATGCCTATTCAGGTTATCACCAGATAAGCATGTATCGAGAAGATGAGGAAAAAACTTCTTTTGTGACTCCATTTGGGGTATTCGATCTACTACTCAAAAATGCCTTTCGGATTAAAGAATGTAGGCGCAACGTATCAACGTGGAATGCAGCTTGCCCTCCACAGTCAACTCGGTCGGAATGTCGAAGCTTATGTTGATGATCTCGTCATAAAAACAAAAAAGAAAAAAAAATCTGCTCTTGGACTTGCTAGAAACCTTCACCAACCTTCAAAGAAACAGGATAATGCTGAATCCAGAGAAATGTACCTTCGGAGTCGATGCCGGGAAATTTCTTGGATTCTTGGTGTCACACCGAGGAATCAAAGCAAATCCCGACAAGATACAAGCAATTGCAGAAATGAGGTCACCAAAGTCAGTCTGAAACGTCCAAAGATTCACGGGTTGCATGGCAGCTGTAATACCCACTTTTTATTCTGTGATTTAATTCATGCATTTCATCCAGCATACATGTCATCATCCTTGCATCAAGGTTTGCATAAAAGGAAGTGTGAAAAACTTACATATATAGCTTAACTAAAAATTGGTGCAAATTGACTAGCTAACCTTTCAATCAATGAACCATGACCCTAATATGATCCAAACCTGGTTTATTTGCCTCCCAAGTCCCTATACCATCCCTCAATAGGATCTGGAAAATTTCATCCAAAAATATTAGGCTTTACCCGCTCAAGTGGAGCATTTGAATTCAAATTCCTAAAATGGCAGAACTGTAGGTAAATTCTTAGGCAATGTTTCTTTGGGTGAAAAGTTCCAAAAATTTATATTTGGCCATGGATTTGGGTGCCCTAGCTACATATAAATTTTCAAAATTTTTGGAAACATTTATGGCCTAGCTACAGTTCAAACCCTCTTTAGGGGAAGATTTGAATTTGAATTTAAAAATAGGTCAAACTATTTCCAAATAATACCAAAATTTTACGGTGGGCTCTATATGCCATTTTGTAGGTTGTGTAAAAATTTCAGATTTTTCCGAGCTGGTTTGGATGCTCAAACAATTTTTGTTAAGTGGTTCTGTTGTTGCCGGAGGTTCGGTCCGGAACCTTCGGGATGAACCTCCGGGCTGATTCCGGGTGGATTCCGGACGGATTCTGGACGATTTCCGGGGTTGTCCAGAGAGGTTAGGCGATGGTGTTGTTGGTGCCGGAGGTTCGGTCCGGAACCTCCGGGATGCACCTCCGGGCGGATTCCGGGTGGATTTTGGGCTGTTTCCGGGGTTGTCCAGAGAGGTTGAATGATGTTTCTGTGCAGGCCGGAGGTTCAGTCCGGAACCTCCGGGATGGACCTCCGGGATGCCCAGCGCAGTAGCTAACTCCTTTTCTTTTTCCCCCATTTCCGTATCTTAAATCCCCAAACCGATTCCTCCAAGGCAGCTCCTCACCTGCCCTTTCTTCCTCCTTGGAGCAGCCCACCATGACGTCTCCTCCCTCCAAAATCCCATCAAAAATCTAAGGAACTAGTTTATGCATGTCATGCCATTAGATTCACCATTTCCAGATCTCTCCATCCCTCCAAGAAACATTTGCATGCACAGGGCTTTGGCTGCCCTCTCCACCGAGCCACCGTGCCTCCACGCCCCTGCTCCCCTAGCTGCAGCTGCTGCTTGCTGCGTGCTGCTGTGCTGCTGCTGCCGTGGCAGCCCCTCAAGAGGAGGAGCTCAGCCAAGAGGAAGAGAAGAAGGGAAGGAGGAGCAAGAGGAGAGCCATGGCCAAGAGGCTTGGAGCAGCCATGAGCAGCCAGGAGAAAGAGAGAAAGAAGAAGAGATTAGAGAAGAGAAGAAAAGAAAGAGGATTTCACGATTTTCTTCGGGCTCCTCCCAAATTTGAGATGCACGCTGCAAAGGTATGCCCCATTTAGTCCCTAGATGACTGTGGATTGAAGAAATTTCAAGATTTGAAGATTGGGGGTTAGTTGCATGTTTGGAACTAGGTCAGTGAGCTTAATCTGAAAGCTGCTACCAAACCGTGCAAAACTCTGAGTTGGTCCAATGGAAGAAGTTGTGGGATTCATCCTAAGCTTTCCAATGCCACTGAGTTTGCTCCAATCGGAGTTATACTTTAAAAGTTATGACCAAAATACTGCTACTGCTATGAGTGTTCTCCCAGGGTTGAAATCTGTCGAGTTTCGTTCTAATTCTGGGATTAAATGTTTGGGAATCTGGTGTCACCCCCAAAAGACAGAAGATAGGTATTGTCGATAGCTTTCCAAACGGTATATCGTATGCGTGTTTACGCTCAAAGGTGTGAAAGTTATAGTCTAAACAAGGTTCCTGTCCGGCAGTTTTTTTTTAACCGGCATGGATTTCTGTTTATTAGTTTTGGGGCAAGAAGGAGATAGAATTAATCTTATATGAAAGAGATTGCATGCATGTTATAGTAGCTTGAGATTCAGATCCATTTTGTTAATTACGGCATTCTAATTACTTATTCATACATGTCATCCCTATGAAATATATTGAACCATAACTCCATCTTAGGGATAGTACACCTTGTTTTAATCTTTAAAGAACATAACTTGTACTCTAGGATGCCATATACCTCTTATGCATGCCACTACAATGATCTGAAATTTGCATCATATTCTAGTTGATTGAACCCTCATATCTAAATTAAAAAGTTATTCTTGTCTCCTTAATTAGTCGCATATTCGAAACCATGCATGCATTGTTAGGACGATAACCTAAGTTCCACAAATCGAAATTGATTAATTCTTGTTGCGTTAGTTTCCTAACATCCAGAGGATACTTTAGAAATGCATAAGCATGTTTTTGTCATCAATGCATCATGCCCCTCTTGCGGGTATTCATTGTTCTTCCCTTCGCTTTTCCAGTTTAGGTGTTTTGGCATTCTACCGATTGTTCCGGCACTTCAATGAACTTCACTTCAAGGCAAGCTCCATTGCTTGTTGATTAATTATTACATTGGGTGTTAATCTCTGTTTGGATTAATTGCTTAAGTGGATTTGGTGCTTGTGTGAATGATTGCTTGTTCGGTGCTAGAGATCACACTAGTATGTGTAGGTCTTATTGTTATGCAGCAGCTATGACTGGGAATTAAACTTGTTGCCCTATCAACTTAAAATTGCTTAAGTGAGATGAGAGAGCCGAGGGGGTGCACGGTGAATAATGTTGGTATTGATTAGAGGTGAGGGCAACCTAGGAGTAAGTAGAGTTTTGTTGCCATACCAACCGAAGGTGACTTCCCGTGTCACTTTCCTGTTAACACGTGGACGTTACCGAGAATCGATGCCGGAGTGTAGTTGAGGTAAGTCTCAGGCCCTGGAGCCTTGCAACCTCCAGGGATAATGCACTCACTATACTCAGGGTAGTCGCATTGTCAGTAACGGTTCGAGAGATTGTCTGAAATTGTTGTTGTGATGAACCTGTAAATTAAATGGGGTGTGGGCTACCCCCGAATGGATTGGAAATGAGGATATTCACGTTGTTATGTTCATGTGTGTGCCTATAAGTTGTTATTATCTCCATGTGGTTGTTCTAATCTATGCTTAGAGGTTACCCCATTGTTATATCTTGGTTGAGATGGTTTCCTTGCTGTTATTAAGTTGTTGCTAAGGTCTGCTGAAATTTGAAATTAAAAATGGAGTAGCTTATGTTTACTTTATCCCTTTTGTATGCAACTTAACTTGATTAAAATTGTGAACCCTCCCCACTTGTCAAATATGATTAATACCATGTTTTAATTAATTGATGAGCAATGTCTTGCGAGTACGGTGGTTGTACTCACCTAGGTTTATCCTAGGCAGGTTCATGGAGCATTTGGAGTTGACGTTCGCTGCTTCGGTTTACCACCTTCGGCTTCGACTTCCTTGGGAATGTTGTGGGCTGTTTTTGAGGTGGTTTCCCCACCATCTCGGGTATTTTAATATGCTTCCGCTGCTGCCCTTGTGGCTATTTTGAGGTTCCTTGACCTTCGGGTCACGTTGTATGTAAGATAAATATTGCCCCGAGTATGGGATGTGTTAAACATTATCTGGTAATCCTTCTCTTTAGTGCTTGTTATGATATACAAGTTGTTCATCGAGCTACTCATACACCGTGCGTGTATGATTTTGAAGTGTATGAGTTAGCCGTGAAGAGTTACAGTCATTCTTTCTTTCACCGAGTGGGACAGGTTATGGTTGAGTGACCCGCTGACTGAGATGCAGTGCTGGTCAGGCAGGGCGTGGGTGATGGTACCGGGCCTTCGGGTGACCCACTGACCCCCGGGGTCAGGTTAGGGTGAGGGTATCATTGCCGGGCTCCTCCAATCTTGTATTGCTTACTGGATTTGAGAAGGACTTCAATTCTCCACAGGACTTTGAAATTGTATGTGGTTTATGGAATGTTGTTCGCTTCTGGTCGGCTTGACCAACAGTGAAGGCATACGGCTCTGGTGATCGTATGGTGTGTTGGTCAGGTGTCGGGCTATCCAATTCCAGGTGTTCACAGCGCAGGTACCGTGCCATCGGTTGGATAGCTGCCTGGTCTTTGGTGACCAGTGTTTCCTTAAGTCATATATAATTCCGGGGCCCTGACAGCAGCCATGAGCCGGTTCATATCCCAACTAGGAGACCGCGGAATTCCTTTCTTTAAACACCTACGATGACATGATGGTTTTGAATGGATGGAGGAATCAGAAAAGACATTTCAAAAGCTCAAAGAATACTTAACTACCCCCCTGTGCTAGTCATGCCCAACCCAGAAGAAGACTTATTTCTTTACATCGCTGCTAGACCATCAGCAGTCAGTGGAGTATTGACGGTGGAACATGGGACTTCAGAACAACGTGAAAAAGTTCAACAGCCAGTTTACTACGTCAGCGAGATCCTACACGGACCCAAGGAACGTTACCCTCAAGTTCAGAAACTCCTATACACAGTGCTCACTACATCTCGCAAACTTCGACATTACTTGCAGGCTCACACCATCACAGTCCCAACCACCTACCCTCTGGGAGATATCCTCCGCAACTGCGATGCCATTGGTCGGATCGCCAAATGGGCTATCGAACTCGGAGAATTCGACATCCACTTCGTACAGTGCACCGCCATCAAGTCTCAGGTACTCGCCGACTTCGTCACTGAATGGATGGAGCCCGACCACGTCGGTGAGTCACCAGCGGGGAAAGAAGATATTTGGACTCTATACTTCGACGGTTTCCTGACCATCGAAGGCGCGGGGGCTGGAATAATTTTAACTTCCCCAACCGGAGAATGCCTGTAGTATGTACTGCAGATCGACTTCCCAGCCACGAATAACGTGGCTGAGTACGAGGGCCTACTAGCCGGTCTCAGAGTCGCTTCCGCACTTGGTATCCGTCGCCTCCTCGTGAGTGGGGACTCACAGCTGGTAGCAAGACAAGTGTCCAAAGAATATCAGACCACAGACCCAAACATGGCAGCTTATCTAGCGGAGGTGAGAAAGCTGGAGAAGAAGTTCGTCAGCCTCGAAGTACGGTATATCCCTCGGAAGGACAACTGCCCAGCTGATAGTCTTGCCAGCCTAGCTTCCTCACGATCTCCATGTCCACTTGGAGCCTTTGTAGAAAGGATCTCGACGCCGTCCATAGCTTCTCACGAACCCATGGACAAAGGAATGGTCACGCTCAACACCGAGCACCATTTGAGGACGTCACCAGGCATTGACGCTCCAAAGGGAGTGGCGGGGCGACTTGTCGCTACCTTCGATCCTGAGGATTCGTGGATGGAGCCCATCCACAGGTACCTTCTCGATCGAACTACGCCTGAGGATGATACACTCTTCGAGCAGATTCCCTGACGTGCCAGGATGTACTCTCTGGTCGATGGAGCCCTCTACCACAGAGGAGCTCACGGAGTGCTCATGCGGTGTATACCCCAGGCGCAGGGTATGAGATTACTCGAAAAGTTCCATGGAGGGGTGTGCGGGGCACATGCATCTTTCCGAACCCTGGTTGGAAAGGCCTTTAGACAAGGATTCTATTGGCTGACAGCCCTCCGTGATGCAAGCGAGTTAGTAAAGTAATGCCGTTAGTGTCACACTACTGCAGAAACAGCTATAGAAGACATCTTATCAGTGACGAGCACCAAAAAAGAACGTCACTGATATACCGAAAATATACCAGTGGTGGGCGCCAACAGCCACGTGTCACTGGTAAATAATTACCAGTGACGAGTACCTATTAATGCCCGTCACTGGTAAAGTACAAGTTACTAGTGGCGGGCTCATAGAGTCACTCGTCACTGTTATATGATATACCAGTGACGTGCTAACTAAAGCGCCCGTCACCGACACTTTTTCCCGCCAAACTTTCTCCTGGCCTTCATACCAGTGGCGGGCTCACGTTGGACTCGTCACTGGTAAATTGTTTACCAGTGGCGGGCCTATATATGTGCCCGTCACTGGTAACATGCCCTTAAATGGATTCAGCGAGCTCGCTGCTGGCCAGTCATAACTCCACTGGCCAGCAGTGAGCTCGCCGATCGCCTGCGCGTCCACCGCCGCCGTAGACGCCCTTGGTAATTTCCTAGCCCTCCATAATCTTCCCCCACCTCCCCTAGCTCCCTTGCCATCTCTCTCTCCCTCCTAATCTCTCCCAAATTTGCTTGATCATCACCATGCATGATCATCACCATCGATCCATGGAGCCCACTAAAGAGCTTAGGATCATCACCATCATCACCATCCATGCAGCCCACCATGATCATCACCATGATCATCTCCCTCCTAATCTCTCCCTCCTAATAATCTCTCTTCATCCATGATCATCACCACATCCATGCATGATCATCACCTCTTGCTTGCTGATCTCTCCCAAATTTGCTTTAATTGCAGCCCCCAAACCTCTCCCTCCATAGCTTAGCTAACTCACCTTAGTGCATGCTTCCGTGTGTTTAAAATTGATAAGAGCAGATATCTCTTTTGATTTTGTTTTAGCCATCTAAACTGTTAAAGGAACTGTTGTTGTCTTCGATCCCCTAAATTGATCAGTGATCATTTGTTACTCGTATGCATGCCTTGCTATATGAAATATGTTTGTATACTTATGCTTCTTATGTTTGTATACTCGTAATTATGTTTCTTATGCACTGAGGCAGAATCATATATATATGTGTAATTATATATGACAAGCAAATGATACTTTGATTCGGTGGATCTGTGGTGATGTGAGATGTGCATGAAATGTATTTCGTATATGTGAATGTGAGATATGCTTGTGGTACCGGCCGTCGAGCCGAGGCAACATTCGTTGCTTTGTTTATTTTTTCAGGGAAACTGAGTTCAATGTTTTGGCGAAATGTTGCTTCGTCAACATTTTGTCAACGTTCGATACTCAATTTTGCATAATTTTAGCAAAGGTCATGCCAAAATTTTGAATTTTTAACAATTTATTTCAATAACCTGCCAAATTTTGAAATGTTTTATCTAATATTTCAAAATGTCAATTGCAAAGAAAATTTTAATTTTGTACGGGTTGGTACTAATTTATTTTCATATATCTTAGGGATCGAACGACCGATGGATCGAAGTTGGATGTATGACGGCGATCGGAACACACAGAGTTTCTATACGTCTTTGAATGAGTTCTTTGATTTCGCCGAGCGAGATATGGTGCGAAAAGGTGGCACGAAGATATGCTGTCCGTGTCGTGATTGCAAAAACCTGAAGATGTACGAGAGGAAATCTGGTTTTCTGCACATGCACCTGGTGCGATGGGGTTTCATGGCAGGTTACACACGGTGGACAAGTCACGGTGAGGAGGATGAGGTTGTTGCCGACGACGAAGGGTTAGATGAAGAAGCAGGACATGGGGAGCCGGAAGCAGAACGGTTGGATTATAAAGATGCCGGAGGACATGAAGAGGCCGAAGCGGATACGCGAAGCACGGGGGACAATTTGGCCGGAATGGTCCAGGACCGTCATGTGCAAGAGCAGGTTGTGAAGGAGACGAATAACGATAGTGCGGCTCGTAGAGAGGCTGCCAAGTTGGAGACACTGGTGAAAGACTCCGAGACTCCCTTGTATCCCGGTTGCAATCCTGAGCACACCTGCCTCTCAGTCACGCTCGAACTTCTAAGACTCAAGGCACTCCACAACAGCACGGACACAAGCCTCGATGAGACATTGGAGTATCTCGCAAAAGTTCTGCCGGAGGGGAACGTGCTGCCTCGCGGTTGCGATGAGGCCAAGAAGGTCGTGTGCCCTCTTGAATTGGAGGTGACGAGATACCACGCGTGTCCGAATGACTGCATCATTTATCGCAACGAGTACGCGGAGCTACCAAGTGTCCCGAGTGCAAAGCATCCCGGTTCAAGCGGGGAAAGAACTACCAACCAGATGGTGAGAACGGAGTGAAGAGCGGTGCTCCTGCAAAGGTTGTATGGTACCTCGCACTCATTCCCCGTTTGAAGCGTCTATTCGCAAACAAGAAGGAGGCAAAGCTCATGCGTTGGCACGACGAGAGGCCAAGGAAAGATGACGCCGTGCTGAGACACCCTGCGGACGGTTGCCAGTGGAAAGCAATCGACGACCAATACCCCGAATTCGGAGGAGAGCCCAGGAATATCAGAATTGGAATGAGTACGGACGGACTCAATCCTTTTGGAAAGATGAGCAGCAGGCACAACACCTGGCCCATGGTCGTATGGATGTACAACCTCCCTCCGTGGCTCTGTTTTAAGCGGAAGTACCTACACCTGTCTATGCTAATTCAAGGGCCGCAGCAACCAGGGAACGATCTGAACGTGTATCACCAACTATTGAAGGAGGAGCTAGATACACTGTGGGCTGAACCAGGGGTCCGGGTCTGGGACGCTCACGAAGGAGACTACTTCAACATGAGAGCTATGATGATCACGACGGTGCAAGACTATCCCGCTTATGGATATCAATCCGGCCAGGTTTGCCACGGATACCAAGGATGTCTTAAGTGCATGGAAGATACAACAAGTCGTCACCTACCGGGCTCTCACAAAATCGTGTACATGGGCCACCGAAGATGGCTTCAACAGGACGACCCGTGGAGACAAGAAAAAGAAAAGTTCGACAATACGACTGAGACCCGAGGATCACCACGTAAGAGGAGTGGGGAAGAAATATACGAGATGTTGAACTCTTGGGGTGAGTGCCCTAGGGCGGGAAAGAAGCAGAAGAAGGTAAAGCCGCTAGGAGGCGTGTGGAAAACGAAATCTGTATTCTGGGACTTGCCTTACTGGCCTTTTCTCGAGATGCGCCACTGCATAGATGTCATGCATATTGAGAAAAATGTCTGTGAGAGTGTGCTCGGTCTCTTGCTCCACATGGCAGACAAGACAAAGGATGGGCCGAAGGCACGAGCTGACTACGAGGAACTGGGGATAAGACGAGAGCTGTGGGCCAAGGAGGAGAAGACCAAGTTGGGCAGGAATGTTACAAAAATCAAGATGGACTGTCCCGCCGCTTGCTACACTCTAAGTACATACGAGCTGGATGAAATCTTCAAATGCCTCAGAGGTGTCAAAGTAACTTCCGGCTACTCGGCAAACATACAGAGATTTCTAGACACACAGAACCACAAACTAATCGGCATGAAGTCTCATGACTGTCACGTGATGATCACGCAGATACTTCCGGTTGCAATTAGAGGGCTAATGGAGCCATGGATCCGAGAGACACTGCTTGACCTCTGTAACTTTTTCGACGTTATCTCTCAGAAGTCCATCACTAAGAAGCGTTGCCGGCGACTGCAGGCGGAGATCATTGTCATACTATGCGAGCTCGAGATGTACTTTCCGCCCGCATTCTTCGACGTCATGGTTCATCTCATGATCCATATCGTCCCGGAGATCATCGACCTAGGTCCCGTATTCCTACACAACATGTACCCGTTGGAGAGGTTCAATGGCGTCGTCAAGCGATACGTTCGTAACAGGTCTCATCCGGACGGGAGCATCGTCCAGGGCTTTCTCACGGAGGAGAGCGTCGAGTTCTGCATGGATTACATGAAAGTCGACAAACCTATAGGCGTGCCTGTTAGTCGGCACATTGGCAGGCTCGATGGCGTAGGTCACCGACGCGGAAAGAAGGATTTACATGTGCACAGCGACGTACCGAACCGATCAGACGATTACGTCAGAGCGCACACAGTAGTGCTACAGCACCTGTCAGTGGTCCGTCCTTATGTTATTCAGCACATGGCAATGTTAAAAAGAAAGCACGGCACAAGAAAAACCGAAGCGGCTCTCATGAAAGAGCACAATGCAACGTTCGCCAGGTGGCTAAAAAACTATTTTGACGAACATAGCTTCTCAAAAGATGATGACGTAGCACGGACGGTGTTCCACGTGGCCCAGGGACCCCTGATGAATGTCGGGACATACCAAGCATACGATATCAATGAATACACATTCTATACAGAGGCACAAGACCAGAAGAGTGTGTACCAGAACTCAGGGGTGACGATGGAGGCCCTAACCGGTAAGAAAAAGGACAGATACTACGGTAGGCTCGAAGAGATTTGGGAACTTGACTACACCGTAACGAAGATCCCCATGTTCCGGGTAAGATGGGCGAGGAATGTCGAAACGGAAGACTATTTCACTACCATGGTCATACCGAAAGCAGTTCCTATTGAGACAGTAAATGTGAAAGCGATCAGTGCCAAAAATGAGCCGTGGGTATTAGCTAAACAAGTGGCCCAATGCTTCTACATAGCCGACCCGACGAGGCCAAGCCGTCATGTCATGAGGAGGGGCAAAAGGAGTATCGTTGGAATCGATGGTGTCGTTGACGAAGACGACTATGACCAATTTGACGACCCGGATACGGAGGAAGACAATGATGCAAATAACATTCAGCCATGGCCCAGCAGAAGGAGCAGAACCACATGTCCTGCCGTGCGTCCCTTCAAAAGACGAAGTCACTCTGAGGGGCTAACCTATATCAGGAAGAAGAGCAAGACTACCATTGAGAAGAGTGTCGAAGAGTGAGAAGATTGTCAAAGAAAATGATTTATGCATGATTGTACGTGCTACTATTAATTAAGTCAACGTGTATCCCTTTTGTATTTGCACTTAATTACTGATGTAATTTATGTACATAACAACCGTGCTTTCATGTTAATTTGATCTATACTCACAAAGACCTGGCGCGAGATGAAATCATGCCGATTTGGCCGGCCGGACTAATAATCCCGGACGGAGGAAGTAGCTAATTAGTTCATGACGCACCAACTTACTACGCTCCGAGCTTCTTAATCTTGGGGATTACAATGTTCATCTACCAAAGATCATTGAAAGTGGAAGAAACAGTACGTTGAAATACATATTTTCTGTATTTAAAATTTAATCAAGGAAAATATACATGACTTACCGGTGACGAGCTCTTGGCCTGGCCCGTCGCTGGTATATATATTACCAGTGACGAGCACTGGGTCGAGCCCGTCACTGGTATATATTTTACCAGTGACGAGCACAGTTTGTAGCCCGTCACAGATATCATTTATCAGTGACGACCTCTCTCTCTCGCCCGTCACTGGTAATGCGTATATATGAACCCCTTGCGCGGGACTTGGGGAAATATTCATCCCCAAATCCCATACGTGCCCTAATTCCCCAAACCGGACCCGCCCTCGCTGCGACCGACGCCGCCAGGCCGCCGCCGATCCTCGCCGGACGCCGCCCTCGCCGCCCTCCCTCACCGGACGCCGCCCGCACCGGACGCCGCCCTCACGTACCGGACGCCTCCCTCACCGGACGCCGCCCGCACCGGCCGCCGCCCGCACCGGACGCCACCCTCGCCGCCTCCCTCGCCGGCCGGACGCCACCCTCGCCGCCTCCGAAGCCTTCTCCCGCCTCTCCCCCCTCCTGCCCAAGGTTTTTTCCTTACATTTTGCTAACTCTTTCCTCCCTTTGCTTGCTGCATTGAAGTAAGATTGGAGGCTGTCGCATGAGAAGCCAAGTGAGGATTGCGATGAAGCTGAACTTAACCCTAAATACAGAGAATCTGTGAAGTGCAAGATATTTCTTGGTTTCACTTCAAACCTTGTACAATGTGTAGACTTGTTTGTTCTAGTTAGATACTAACATTAGTAAGTACAATGTGTAGACTTGTTTGTTCTAGTAGATACTAACATTAGTAAGTACAATGTGTAGACTTGTTTGTTCTAGTTAGATACTAACATTAGTAAGTACAATGTGTAGACTTGTTTGTTCCAGTTATATACTAACTAACATTACTAGTCTATTGGGAAGGATTAGCTGATGTTGGGCCTAAGCATAGGCATTATATGTGCATTTCGACCACTAGATTAATGATGCAAGTGTTAAGTGTAAAGCTCATGGTTGGTGGTCTGCTTGATGATATAAAACTTGAATATAAGCATAGGCATTATATGAACATTTTGTCAACGTTCGATACTCAAATATGCATAATTTTAGCAAAGGTCATGCCGAAATTTTCAATTTTCATTGTATGTACGGTATATTCGTGTCATTGTTGTTCATTGTCATGCTCAGTTATATGCATTTGTTTAACAAGATTTCATAATATCAATTGCAAAGAAAATTTTAATTCGCACCCTTTTTTGCTATAATGAAGGTATATTAGAAATACATAAGCAAACCTTTTCATATTGTTGTTACTATCATGAAAGCTTTCGTAAGTCTGGTTTTATTTTTTGTGTTCAATAAGCTTCCAGTACGTTCAAAAATGGCTGGAAGTACCCCCTCTTCATCGCGGACACCAACGGATGTCCCGGCATCGTCCCGAGATATCGAGGGGAGTGCGGAAGCTCCCAAGGACCTGGCCCTCGAACAAACATCTCAGGGGGCCGCCATCGTCGACAACCCTGCTGCCGGGGATAACAACGAGTACGAGTCGTCGCACGAAGAGTCCGGCGGTGCTGAAGACGCGACCGATCGTGACGAAGGGACCGGCCGTGAATACGAGACCGGTATGGAAGAAGAACAGGCGGACGGGGCTCCACCAGCCAAGCGGAAAAGGCGACTCGCGCCTAGGAGACCTAACAAGTTGAGTACCGAGACGTTCGTAATCACTCGAGTGGACGATCTGGGTAAACCTGCCAGTCCTGTAAGAGCCGCACAGGGGTACTCAAACGCCGTAGGCTGCATCCTGCGTGAAACGGTGAAGATCACAACCCCCGACATAAGGACGAGAGAAACCGAGCATCTTCGAACTCTCCTCCTGGACAGGCTATTCAGCAGGTATTCCGTCCCGGAGGCCGACAGAAAACAGAGTCGCGACGAAAGCCCTGAGCATGATGACCAAATCCTTGAATACCTGGCGATACCATGCCAATAAAATGAAGGATCAAGATTTTGAGACCGTGATAAAGAAGAAATGGCCTACGATAGATGAGGCAGACTAGACCGAGTTCATTCAAACTCGCTCCGGCGATGAATTCAGGAGGAAGAGTGATTGGGGGAAGGACATGCGGGGCAAGATCGTGGGTGACCACAGACTCGGCAGCCGTGGTTACCAAGGGAAGAGGCCTAAATGGGACAAGGAGAACGCAAGGTTGATTGCGGCCGGGAAAGAACCCCCTTTCTCGGACATCCAGGAAGGGCGCGGAAAGGATTTTGTGAGGGCCCGCGCAAAATTTGACCCGGCGACGGGGGAACCGATCTTCACGCACGAGAAAATGAAGGACGTGCACGAAGAACTGGTAACCTCTGAACCCATTTTACTTTATTTGTCCTACGTAGATTAATTCCTAAAGATTACGTTTCTGAGCCGTTCATATTGCTTGCAGAGAAAGCTGAGCCAGCAACCTGAGAGCTCCCAGGACTCTGTCAGTACCGAGAGGTGGCAAGACCCTATCAACAAGGCTCTCGGGAAGCCGGAGACTCGTGGCCGCGTCATGGGCGTCGGGTATGGGGCTTGATGGGCTGATTACGGTCCCCAAACCCGCGAGGCTGCCCGCGAGAGGAGGAAAGCCAAGCAAGATGAAGAATTCGATGCGCGAGTGGAGGCGGCTGTGAAACGTCTGTTAGGGCCTCTATACGATCAACTACGACGCCCACCCATGCATCCTGATACGCAGCCGCCGCCCTATAATCTGGATACGCAGCCGCCGCCCTTCACTGCTGCAAGGAGTAGTAGCCCCTCTGTCTCGGGCGTTGGCCCCGGGTCGCCAAATACAATCGACGGCCTAACGGTAAGCGTCGTCGGCTCAACAAATCGTAAGGGTGTCGTAACTTTTTCGTTGTTTCGACTCTAACATCGATGACCCGTACGTATGTTCTGCAGGTGATAACTCCGTGCCATCTGCAGACCCAAGTCCTCGGCTCGATGGTGACGGTCGCGTACGGTCGAGTCCACCCAATAACGCCGGAGAACAGGATGCACTGTGTGGATTTACCACCAAACATGGCGAGGGTGGAGTTGACTAAGGTGGTCGGCACCTTCGAGGACTTGGTTCTGAATGACCCCCCTAAAGAGGGATACGAGAAGCTAGGAGCCTGCAAGGGGTTTTTCCTTAGGTGGCCAAAGGACGCGATTAAGTTGATTGAGACCTCCAATCGTCCAGCACCTTCGCCGAGCCACACCCACAGTCCATCAGCAAGACCATCTCCTTTGGGTATTTCCGCACCTCTATCCTACAGGGATTTTGAGATGGAGGATGCCGAGGAGGCCGCGGAGCATGGCGGGGAGCATGGCATGCCTCGTGACGAAGAGGCACGAGCATTTGTAGATACGCCGCCACCCAAGCATGACGAGCAAGCCCACACGAAGTTGACTCCTAAAACACTCGTGGGCGCAGCCAAAGAAGCGATGGCCGGTCAGAGGGCCGTATCTCTCGATACGGAGCGTACGACCAAAAAAGGGGCGAAGAAGGCACATGCTAGCACTGGAACTTACGATAGACAGGGCGACGCGAGGTTGAAGAAATCCTTAACGTACGCAGCATCTTCCCAATCAGGACAGCGAGCAACGGGTCGTCAATGGCGGCCCAATCACATCCCGGGTCACCCGATGGTACCAAAGGATGAGTTCGACGTCCTCCCGAACGAAATGAAGATTCTGCATCAGAACATTCGAGAGATTGAATTAGGACCCGATGAAACGAATGTCTCGTATTACACGGCGAAGGTGCCAGAGGGTTTCCATTTCGTCGAGCAGTATCCCGCGGACAAGTTCTATCTGGACTTTGCGGAGATCTTCGGCATGTTCAACCTTTATCGCCTCGAAGCATCCTTCGTCAGGCTATGGGCGCTTCACCTAACCAGAGAGATCAGACGCCTGAAGATTCTCGACGTTGCAATAGCAGATCCGTTTCACATGCACGAGAACAACGTTCGCTCACAAGAAGGTAGAGAGATTATGAAAGAATACCTCGTGAGTGCGATGATAGCGCATAAGGGCAAGGACTACCTACTCGTGCCCTACAATCCCTTGTAAGTCATTCTCTACTTTGTGCTTTTGTAAATTTCTCTTTTGCTTGTGCACCTAGCCAACTTCGTGGGTTAATATTGGTTTGTTCACATGTCTGCGCAGCGACCACTGGATCCTCTTAGTGCTACTGCCGAAGGAAAGCAAGGTTGTTTACTTTGATTCCATGAAGAGGGTGAAGAAAGACTACACCCTGCTCAAGAAAGTTCTGGATGATGCTCTCTTCGACTATGCAAAGAAGGGAGGAGGAGCAACTATGGTAAAAAGAAGTGGCGCTCCACGCTTTAAACACGTGACCGATTGGTGTTGCAGACAGCAGCCGGAGGGTAGTGTGACGTGTGGCTACTACGTCTGCTACCACATGGATGACTTTGTACGGGCGCGGAACACGTTTCGCAAACATGACGACTTGCGCAAGTGGAGTAATAGCCTCGAGCACAAGCCATATGACTGGAGGCAAGAGTTTGCACGCCTCCAGAATGCGTTTGCGAACATCATCAACAAGGACGTCGTCTCGGATACGGGGCTTTTCTACGCCGGCACTGACCCAAGGGAGGAACACGCCGCTCGCACAGAGCAGCGAGTTCGCCAAATCCCGACCGAAGACCCATTCGCGCGCCCACATGCAGCTTGGCCCTAGAGGACGGAAAAACATTGCATATGTATTGTGTTTGTGGTCGTGTATTCCCGAACTGGTCTACTTTGTACGTTTCTGGACATATTTACGTATTGGCACTTGTTACTTTCGTAGTCGGTTTGACATATGTACTTATTGTGTGCGACATCCGAGAGCGCGAGTGAGGTGGCCTTCAAAGCATACCGGCACGTAGGATGCCGACGCAACGAGGCATCGCCGCAAGCGCTATTAGGCCACAGCGGCACGCCCTAGGAGAACGGCGACCGAAGGGGTACACCCCCCTCCAGGACCCCTGTAGTACACAGGGGATGGAGAGCGCCCTAGGAGAACGGCGACCGACGCCCTAGGAGCGGCAGCGAAAATGGCTGCCGCGGCAGCCAAAACGGCTGTTTTTGCTGCCGCGACAGCCAAAATGGCTGCTGCGGCACCCAAGCACGTTGCTGCCGCGGCAGCAAAAATAGCCCTTTCGGCTGCCGCGGCAGACATAATGGCTGCCACGGCAGCCAAAACGGCTTGGGCCTCTCATAACAGCAGTGACGTGCGGACTGGAGAGCTCTTCACTGCTGTATATCTTACCAGTGACGGGCCGAAAATATAGCTCGTCACTGCTGTATATCTTACCAGTGACGGGCCCTCATCTGTGCCCGTCACTGGTAACTAAATTACCAGTGACGAGCGGGTAGCCCGCCACTGATAACCAGTTACCAGTGGCTGGTCACCAGTGACGGGCCGGCCCGCTCATCACTACTGGGCTTTTTAGGCCCGTCACTGGTGTCCCTTTCTGCAGTAGTGTCAGTTTCACCGTAGACGCATTCACTAGCCCGCCCAAGCATTGCAGACAATTCCCTTGTCATGGCCATTCACCACGTGGGGCCTGGACATCCTAGGGCCTTTCCCAGTGGCGCCGGGGGCTATAAGTTCCTATTCGTCGCAATCGATACGTTCACTAAATGGACCGAGGCCGAACCAGTCGTACAGATCACATCAGAAGCAGCCAAACGGTTCATAATGAAAAATGTTATGACCAGATTCGGCGCTCCGAGCAGGATCATAACCGACAACGGTACCTAGTTTTTCAACGCAGAGTTCATCGAGTACTACGCCGGATTGGGTACCACAATTTGCTACGCCTCGGTCGCCCACCCACAGAGTAACGGGCAGGTCGAACGCGCTAACGGACTTATACTCCAGGGAATGAAGACTCGCGTCTTTGACAGACTCTCCGCGCACGCAAAGGCATGGGTGCGAGAGCTATATTCAGTCCTCTGGACGTTGCGAACAACCGTGAGTCGTGCCACGGGCAAAACATCATTCTGCTTGGTATATGGAGCGGAGGCCATGCTCCCCAGCGAGATCGCACTCAAATCACCACGGGTAGAGCTATACACTGATAAGGAGGAAACCCCTCGACGAGAGGACTACCTCAATTTCATCGAGGAAAAGCGTACCCAAGCCCTACTCCGCGCTACCGGATATCAGCAGGACCTCCGTCGTTACTATGACCGACACGTCCGAGAACGCTCGCTCCAAGTCGGGGACCTCATTCTATGACTTGTTCAGAACAAGAGTAACAGTAATAAACTCTCCCCCAAATGGGAAGGTCCTACATGGTAGCTGAGGTTACTCGACCAGGATCATTCCGATTAGCGATGGAGGACGGCCGAGTCCTAGTGAATTCCTGGAACATTGACCAGCTCCAGAAGTTCTATGTGTAAGACTAATTGACTGTCCACTCGAGAACACCCCTCGAGTGCACAGTCGGGGGCTGAATAAGGTGGTCAGATGACCTCGACATTGAAAATTCATCGAAAGTTACACTAGATCCCAAGAAAGAAAAACCAAAAAATCCCCATAAAAAAGTCTGGCACGTACAAAATACAAGATCGACTACACGTTCACGCCTCCGGGGTCCTCTTCTCTGTCGCATGCGAATGTCCAGTAAAGTCTTGAGTCGCCTAATCCAATTCCGCCAATTGATCTAGAAGACTCTCAGTGGCCCGGAGGGACACGCCGGCCGTCCGAAGTACTGACTCTAGGCGATCCGTCACCATTAAAAGTTTCTCCTCGAGAGAAGAGGCCCTTGCCTTCTCTCTGGAAAGAGCGTCGGAAAGCTGAGTCCACCGGTCCCGAAGTCCCCGGACCTCGTTGCAGACGGAGTCCCATCTACCCTGGGCACGCTGAGAGGAACATTAAGGTCAGAAGGAATCATCTTATGAAAAAGGCAGATGACAAGTGGAGACGTTTTTACCTCCACCAACGGTCCGAGCAGCGCCACCGGATCATCCTCGGCCGAAGTCTCCCCGCCCTACTGACTAAAAGTCGGCTGACGTGTATCGGGAGAGGGTAGATCCGTCCCGCTAGTCGGACACCGACTAGGCAGGAATCTGGAGACAGATAAGCGCCTCCTCGGGATAGCTGGCTGGTCGGACTTCGGCGGAGGTGAGTCCCTACAGATCATGCTCAGCACCCAGGTCGACATACAAAAAGCTCGACTAGGAGGGGATGAAAGGAGAGTACCTCGCTCTCTTCAAGGAGACAAAGCGTGTTCTTCGAGCTTCCGTTGAACAACTCCCGCACTTTTCTCCCTGATTCAAGCCAAAAACCCGATCAAAAAGTTGGTTGACCTCGCCAGAAGGCGAACTGTAATACCCATTTCTACTTCACAAATTAGGTCATGCATTCATCCAGCATTCATGCCATCATCCCCGCACCAACCCTTGCATAAACTTAAATGTATAAAACTTATGTTTTATAGAATACGTACATATCTCATCCTCAAAACTAATTCTAGCAAACACCAATCAACTTATTTGATTAATCACCACCAACATCAAAAGTAAGAGGTGGAGAAGATCAATGATATCTTTACTCAATCACCATACCAGGTCCTTTTCCCAAAATTCTATCCAAAATCATTATGCTTGTTAGCTCAATTGAAGAGTTGGGATTCAAATTGCAAAAATGGCAGAAATGTAATTACACATTTAGGCAATATTCCTGTAGATAACAAGTCACAAAAATTTATAAATAGCCATGAATCTGAGAACCTTAGCCACATATACATTTTTGGAAATTTTGGAAATGTTTATAGCCTAGCTGCAGTTCAAACTCCCCTTTTGACCATATTTAAATTTTGAATTCAAAATCAGGCCAAACCAACTCCAAATGGTCTCAAAATTTTAAAGTGGGTTTTATACTTAATTTTATCCATTGTGTAAAAATTTCAAATTTTTCTGAGTCAATTTAGATGCGCAAATCAAAATAACAAATCGACCCTGTATAAAACTGGAAAAAGAAAAAGAGCAAAGAAAAGGGATTCGGGCCGAGGCGCTTGGGCCGAATTTTGCCCAGCCTGTAAGCCTCAGAACCCGCCTCCCCTCGGCCACTTTCCGCCGTCGCCCCTGGAAAACGCCCCCCAGGCGTTTTACGCCTCCTCTCCCTCTGCCATGCAGGACCCGTCCGTCAGGCCTTCCCCTCCACGTCGCCGGTGGCCGAGGTGGGCGGTGCTGCCACTGGCGTCCCGACCACGCCGCCGTATTTAAGCCCCGTCCCGACCGCCTCCTTCCCTATTCTTCCCCCACGGAAGCCCTAGCTCCCTTCTCCCTGCCGTGCCCTAGCTCCTCCGCGCCGCCCTCTTCTTCTTCGCCTCCGGCCAGTGCTCCGACGAGCTCGTGCGCCCGCTCCGGTGGCTCTTGGTTCCCATCTTCTTGCTCCCGAGTGACCCCTCCTCCTCCTTAACTCCCTCCGTCTCTCCCCGTTTTAGATCCGTGCCTGGAAGCCTCTCGCCGACGACCCCCGAGATCCGCCGCCGCCCCTTGGCGCCGGGAGCTCCACCCCGGCTTCCGTCGCCTCCACACGCCCGTGCACCGACTCCAGGGTGAACCCCCGCTACTCCCGCTGCTCCCGCCGTTCTCCCCGACCTCGCCGAGCCCCCGTAGCACCGTCGAGCCCTCTCCGGTGATGCTCAGGCGAGGAGCTCCTCCACCCGAGCCCGCCGGCCTCCTAAGCACATGTGCAGGCAACGTGGCAGCCCGAGTCCAGTCAGCCGCTGACCTGGCCGCCGGTGCACGGTCAGCACTGCCCAGTGGACCCCGCATGTCAGTTAGTTGATTTCAGGGTAGATTAGTCGGGTGCGCTGTGAGGGACCGGTATTTTAATCCGATTCAAGGAATTCACAACAAGTGAAGACGGTGACCATAGCCACTACCTGCGACAGACTATGGCCCACCCCCGCCCCGTGCGATATGCATATGACACAATGCGTATGACTCACCACAGCCTGATCGAGGGATCACGATTCCAAAAACATGCGCCTCACGCGTATGACTCACTTTGGCAATGGACCGTTCATTCACTTTGCACTTCTCTTGAACCGAATTAAAATAACAAGTACCTCCATATGCACCCAACCACACTCCCTATTTCAACATACACGCATGACAGATGGGAGGTGGGGGCATATGTTGGACAACAAGTATATCATCACACGAACCACTATGATACGATAATACTACTAGCTGTCCATATCGGACTAAGTAAATTACATCATTCGGCGATAACCAAAAGTTTTAGTGAAATATGAAATAAACATGGTAACAGCGGATAACAGAAATAAATCCCACAGCGGCGCATCAACCTCTGTCCAAAAGCCAAAAGCAATCCCATGAGTCGTATGCCAACCAAGGAAACCAAGCAACTAGGCATTCTCGAAGTAATCCTCGACCACTGGCTCACCTGCAAGATCTAGGAATATCCTAGGTGAGTACAAAGGTACTCGCAAGACTTATTCGTGCTTGATTAAATGTCCTACACATGCTCAAGTACCACAGTGGATAAACATGATGCGTTCCAAATTAACAAGTACGAGTAAACAACATGGCATAGGTACAACCCGGCAGGAAAGCCTAAACTCCAATTTGCAGTTCAGATTTCATAAAACTCCAGATTTAATCATGATAACATTCAACTTGCTAGTTCACACCTATTTGGGGGCAGCCCACGCCCATTTAATTCAATCAACCCCCTTGGACCATCCCGGCAAATCCAACTACCATGGGAATATCGAGTGCTCCTCACTCAGAGGTTGCAAGGCTCCAAGTGACCGAGACTTGCCATCAGATAACCCATAGCGGTGATTCCGGCAACGACCATGAGGGTTCTCAATCTATCACATATTCATTCCAATCAATCTCTTGGTCCGTCACCGGCTGTACAACTACCATGGATATAACGAGTGCTCCTCACTCAGAGGTTGCAAGGCTCCAAGTGACCGAGACTTGCCATCAGATATATCCATAGCGGTGACTTCCACTGACGTCCATGCGTGACAAGAGGAGTGCTACGATGGAGTAACCTCAGATTGGTATAGCGACAAACTCTCCTTACACCTGGGTCGCATTCATGGCATCAAATATACCAATCGTATCCATCGTGCACGTACCCCCTTTGGCTCTCACATCTCACTTTTAATAATTCCAAGTTGATAGGGCATTAAGTTAAATTCTCAACCATCACAGAAAAATAACCTCTCAGAACAATCCTAAATAGTTCCAATCATAAGCTCTAACCAAACATCCACACATTACTAGTAGTCAGACATGTAATAGAATAAAAGAGATGCAACAAGCTCTACTTGCCTTGGTCACCAAGCTCCTAGTCTTGTGTTGAATCGTGAGCCGGGTGGTCTCCTTCTTCGAGCCCTATTGCAATTAACACGAAGTACCGGAAAGAAACGACAAAAGAAAGCAATGAGGCCCAGCACGTATGCATGATGAATAAAGCTAGGTACATACTTCTAAAGTGACCTACTGATATTAGGGAGCTATGGCAGCGAGCGTTGCTCAAATTAAGCTTGTAGAAATTAAATTGTAACTCTAACCATGCATGCATGTCTGGTTAAGTTGGGTTCATCTTGAGTTCAAAAATTACTGGTCTCAATAGATGGTTATGTCCAAAAATATTTAATTTATGAAAGCATTCTTCAATACGAATCTAACGCAATTTGAACCATTCAATTTGGAGTCACAGACGACAAGTTATGGACATTCGAAAAACATTACGCGAGAGGGAAGAACTACTATATATCCAAATTGGTCTGAATTTTAATTGCAGATCTTGAAATTGTATTTGAACCAGATTGTAGGAAATTTCATGAGGTTTCCGAATATATAAAATTTGTTGAAATCAGAGCTACGGATCAAAAGTTATGCTGGTTTGAAGATTATCGGCAATTTGGACAAAACTCTAACCCTAGAATTATTTTTCTGCGAAAATTAATTTGCTACGCGCACCCAAATTTCTACCCTACGTCTACTCGGACCAGCTAACATGCGGGACCCCCTTGGCAGCGCTGACCGGTCAAAGGTGACCCGGTCAGCTGCTGACTAAGCAGGGGCGGACAATCAGGAGCCGCCACGCGGCCTCTCTTCCCTCTCACTCCTCTCTCCCTCACTGCATGCGTGGCCAGTGGCTCGTGACGGCAGTGGCCTCACCGGATCTTCGCCGAAGAAGGCTCAGCGGTGCTACGGGGCTCAGCGATGGTCAGGGAGAGCGGCGGGAGCAGTAGTTGCTTACCCTGGTGGCAATGCGGGGCTCGGGGACCACGGAGGGAGTCGGGATGGAGCCCTCGGCTGCGCGCGGCGGTGAGGAGCTCCGGCCGTCGGCGACGGGGTTGCTCCGGCCTTGGATCTGTGAAGAGAAGGGGACGGGGAGGTTAGGGAGGAGGAGAGCGTGCTCGGGAGCGAGGCATGGGGGCTCGGGGTCCACCGGAGCAACCGCGGGAGCTCGCCGGAGAGGAGGTCGGAGGTGGGGAAGAATGCGGCAGCGGCGAGAAATTGCGCACGGGTGGAGGAGAGCTGGCGGCTAGGGTTTGGTGCAGGAGAAGAAGGGGAGTGGCGGCCGGTCGGGACGGCATTTAAGGGGCGGCGGTCGAGACGCCGGTAGTGGCGCGCCGCCCACCTCGGCCAACCGGCGGTGGCGGCGTGGAGGCCGGGTGTCGACAGGTGGGCCCCACGCGGCGGGAGAGGAGGAGAGAAGGCGCCAAGCCCAGGGGCGCTTCCCTGAGGCGAAGGCGGAAAGAAGAGAAGGGGAGGGGGGTTTAGCGGGCCGGCCGGGTTGCGGCCCAAAGACCTCGGCCCTTTTCCCTTTTTTTTCTTTTTTTTCCTTTTTCTTTTTCCAGACCGAGACACTTGTTAATTCATTTGAGGACATAAATTAGCTGCGAATTAGTTGAAATTTTTACACAACCTTCAAAATAGGATATGGGACCTACTGTAAAAATTTGAGGTCATTTGGATACATTTTTGACCTGATTTTGAATTCAAATTCAAATTTGACCCAAAAGTGAGTTTGAACTACAACCAGGCCCTACACATTTCCAAAAATTCCAAAATTTTACATGTGACTAGGGTTCTCATATTCATGGCTAGTTATAAATTTTTGTAACTTTTTATCCAACAGAATATTATCTAAATGGGTAATTACAGTTCTGCCCGCTTTTGCAATTTGAATTCCAACTCTTCAATTGAGCTAACAAGCATAATGATTTGGATAGAATTTTGGGGATAGGGACCTGGCATGGTGATTGAGCTAAGATATCATTGATCTCCTCCTCCTATTATTGCTAATGTTGGTATTTGGTAAATCAAATAAGTTGATTGGTGTTTGCAAAATTTATCCACCGAGGATGAGATATGTACGTATTCTATAAAATATAATTTTAGCATAGTTGAGTTTATGCAAGGGTAGATATGGGGATGATGGCATGCATGTGAGATGAATGCAAAACCCTAATTGTGGGAAGTGGGTATTACATGCGTGTAGAAATTGAAATTTTCGCAGAAGAAAATGGTTAGGTTTAGGGTTTGTTCCAATTGTTATGCAAAATTGAAAATGTGATAACTTTTCGCTCGTAACTCTGAATTGGACAAACTTTATATTTTTGGAATCCTTGTGAAATTTTTCTACAATCTGGTCCAAACACAATTTCAATATTTGCAATTAAACTTCAGACCAACTTTGAATATGCAATAGTTCGTCCCTTTCGAGCGTCTTTTTTTGATAAATCATAACTAGATGGTTATAGCTCCAAATTGAATGATTCCAGTTATGTTAGACTTGTGAGTCATGTGGTGACTTTGACAATAGTTGTGATGAATATCTTGCCATCTTATGAGGAGTTGAATGTTTGGTTGCATGAATTTGTGGTTTGAATTATTTGCAATGTAATTGTTTGATTGAGTTTCTCAATTTGTCTCAAGGAAAAATTGAGTGGATGAAAGATTTTTCTCGGCTGACATGGGTCAAGTGGAAAACTTGTGCTCACGACGCTTTGCTTGGTCTATTGTGTGCAGGTGCGAGTTGGGTGCGGCGATGGTTCGGCCATATGGACCGGCATGATAGCTTGGAGGGCTGAGATGCGATCAAGGAGGTGGCGATGAGATCGTGCAGCTTAAAAGCATATACGCGGACGACAAGAAAGCGGGTGGAGACGAGACGTGAGGACCAAGTCAGTGCGAGGGCATTTTGGTAAAAACGCGGAAACCACCGAAGCTCAACCAAGAAACTGCGGCGGCGACTGGAAGCGGTTTAGGGTTGGTAGCTTAGGGTGGAAGGAAAATCGAGAGGTGGCTAAGCTATTTAGATGCTTTGGGATGTGTGCTAGGTAGTTAGGCCCATTAGGGCATGAGGCCCAAGAGTGGAAGAGGGGGTTGTCCCTCTCCACTATAAATAGATGATGAGGGTTTTCTTAACCCTTAAGCCTTTTGATTAGCTTGTGAGAGCTGCACTTTGTGAAGTGCTTTGCCTAGATGAGAGGCTTGTGAACTCCAAAGAAAACCCACGAAAATTCAATACAAAAAGATTTTCTCAATTCCTATGTGTTCTTGAGTCATTCACTCTTTGAATCTCTTTGATTTTCGTTTTCTTGCTTTTCTTGTGAGTTGATTCTTGATATGGCAAGTTAGTGATGGAGTAATCACGTCCTATTTGATTCCATCCTAGCATATTCAAGAAATCAATCCCTTTTCCCACGTTTTGAGTTTGCTTGCAAGAGAAGAAAGAATTGGGGTTTTGCAATTGACTTGCTTGGGGGCTAATCTTTGTGATTTGATAGATGGAATAGGTTGCTGTGATATGTGAGAGATCATCCTGTTGATTTGAGATCAAAAATCCTCACGAGCAACAAGTAATCAATCTTTTGGCGTTCGTCCAACTTTTGGAGCTTATTTGGAAGAATGGGAGAAGGGTTGTGTCTTGTGGTCTTTTTCTGAGAATCAATCATTGATTTATAGTCACAAGACATACCTAGATCCTTTTACAAAGTTTCATCCTTTTTGGTTGGACGGATTTCAAACCGGAGCAAAAATTCCAACGAAAAAACAGGGTTTTCGCAGTTCTGGACTACACCCGGAGATTCCAGACTAGAATACCCGGAATGTCTGGGTGTGTAATTTGAGTGCTTGAAAATACACATCCGGAGTGTCTGGGCTCACCCCGGAGTCTCCGGACATCATCCCGAGAGGAATTGATTTTTAGATTGTACATCCGGAGTGTCCGGACATTCTACCCCGGAATGTCCGGGTAGCCAAAATCTGGCTGCGTTGCACGCACTGTTTTGGCCGTAACTTTTGCATCCAGACTCCTTTTTAGTGATCTTGTACTCGTTTTAAAGCTAACGACGAGCTCCACGTCATCAATGACTTTCTAGGGTTTTTCCGCTGCATCTTCTTTGTCATTTACAGTAGTATCTCAATTGCTATCTGTATTTGAATTTGAAGAAAAATTTGTATCCGACATTCACCCCCCCCTGTCGGGAAGCCATCGATCCAACAAGACTCATATCTCCAAGTACTTTCATAATATAAAGATTTCAGGACATGACCATTCACTATGAATAGTAATTTTCAACCCTGGCTTGCAATCAACGTAATTTGACATGCATGCATTGTTAGGGCTACCATTAAATTTCTATAGCTTCAAATCGAGAAACGTCCACTGCCATATAACCCTAGCATCCATAAATCACTTCAGAAATGCATACCTAGCATTTTTTATCATGCATCCATGCTGGACCTTATTGCTCTCTTTTGTCGTTTCTTTTCCGGTCTTTCGTGTTGTCTGCAATAGAACCCGAGGAGGAAGGACACCAAGTTTTTGATCCTGCTCAAGACCAGGAGCATTTTGATCAAGGCAAGCAGAGCTTGTTGCATACCTTATTCGTTATTTCATATGTTTACCTGTATGTGCTTGTGGGTGAATTTTTGCTTGGTTGTTATGGTCGGAATTCGGTGAAACTAGCATGTTAGGATGTGTTGTGAGTTATGTCCAGCTATGGCTGAGAATCAATCTTGTTGCCCTATCAATATGAACTTGTTAAAGGTGAGATGTGAGAGCCGAAGGGGGGTACGTGCACGATGAATACGGTTGGTATATTTGATGCCATGAATGCGACCCCCGAGTGTTTGAAGAGTTTTGTCGCTATACCAACCTGAGATTACTTCATCGTGTTACTCCCCTTGTCACGCGTGGACGTCACCAGCATCGAGGCTGGGGTGTAGTTGAGGTAAGTCTCAGTCCCTTGGAGCCTTGCAACCTCCAAGGGATAATGCACTCGCTATACTCAAGGTGATTGATTTGCCAGTAATGGTCCGTGAGATCATTTGCTTGAAATTGCTGTTGTGATGGACACTGATTAAATTGGGGTGTGGGCTGCCCCAAAAGGAATCCAAAATAACTAGATGGATGTTTTCATGATCGTACTTGGAATTGTATGAAATCTGAACTGTAGGTTGGAGTTTATGTTTTCCTTCCATATTGTTACCCCTGCCATGTTGTTGACTTGTACCTTGTTAATTCGGGATTGCATCATGTTTATTCGCTGCTGTAGTATGTACATGTGTAGGACATATAATCAAGCACAAATAAGTCTTGCGAGTACCTTTGTACTCACCTAGGATATTCCTAGACTTTGCAGGTGAGCCAGTGGTTGCGGATTACTTTGAAGATGCCTAGTTGCTTTGGTTTCTTTGGTCGGTGTTTGACTCATGGGATTTCTTTTGGCTTTTGGGCAGCGGTTGATGCACCGCTGTGGATTTTGGTTTATTTATTCCGCTGTTGTATAATCCTTTCAGATTTGACT
This sequence comes from Stipa capillata, assembly GCA_019208055.1. Taxonomy (NCBI): domain Eukaryota; kingdom Viridiplantae; phylum Streptophyta; class Magnoliopsida; order Poales; family Poaceae; genus Stipa; species Stipa capillata. Next base: position 17,369 of record JAGXJF010003216.1, on the reverse strand, counting down.
ATGTTTCCGGTTAACACCGAATGATGTATTCGTATAGTTCACCATGTGGACAGTCACCTCCTGTCTGTCATGCGTGTATGTTGAAATGGGGAGTGTGGTTGGATGCATATGGAGGTACTTGTTATTTTATTTCACTTCAAGTGAAGTGCAAAGTGAATGTGCGATCCATTGCCAAAGTGAGTTATACGCGTTGTGGCATATGTTTTTGGAATCGTGATCCCTCTATCAGGCCGTGGTGAGTCATACGCATTGTGTCATATGCATGTCACACGGGGCGGGGGTGGGCCATAGTCCATCGCAGGTAGCGGCTATGGTCACCGTCTTCACTTGTTGTGAATTCCTTGAATCGAGTTAAAATATCGAGTCCCTCACACGAACAAATCCGCGTACTTACCAGGGAAGCTTGGAAAGATGATTCAGGGGTGGCCGCGGGAGATTCTAGTCCACCCCGCGTGTTTTCCTTCATCTGTTCTGAGCCACCCTCAGGGCATCCGACGCCTTCATCACACCGATCCTCAGCAGTAGTCGGAACCCAACTAGGAAGGGAGGGTCCTGCTTCAGGATACGTGACCCCGCATCCCTCTCGCTGAATAAGTCCATCAAATAACACCTTAAGTCAGTGCTATTGAAAGAGCATCTAGGGCCCAAGTTGGTTTTAATGGTTAATGGCAACTCAAACTGGAATCTAACGTTTACATTGAGTGTAGGCAGGTTAGTAGGTTCCAGGAAGAAGGGTCATCAGGGAAAGGATGACCACCAAAAAGGGTACAAGGGTGGTTTCCAGGACTAAGGAATGGCTGTGCTAGGCAGTTGTGCCACAGCTGTGAAGAAGCCGGTGCTATGCAAGGAGTTGCAAGTAAGGTGATGGTGGCTTGATGCGTCAAGGGCCGTGACTGTAGTTGGTGGGCAGGTAAAGCCTAGATTTGCTAGTTTCTTTGAGTCCATAGGAAAAACCCGTACTATCAAGAGGGATGATGCAGTAATGAACTGTGGAGGTTCTAGTTGCTCAATGCTCAGGATGTTGGACGGTGACACTAATGCTTTGAGGATAGTGGCCCTGTGTCAATAGTTTTGCACAAGTGTGAAACTAGTTTTTGTGCTTGCACTCTGTAGTGCTAGCAGTAGAAAACCCTAGGGGTTAGAGTCACCGGTGTGACACAGCTGTGTCACAGGTGGTCTAGTGCTCTGTGACTCAGGTACATCTCTGTACCAGGGGAGAGCTTGTAAACGCTAAGGTACCTGCGCTGCGATGGCTTGTCTGCTGAGTCGGAGGGTTGTCGGAGGTTCTCTCCTTATTTGGTTTCAGAGAGTGTTGTGCGCTGAGGGCATGTCATGTGCCAGGACCTGGCTGAATAGTGCTGCTACGTCAGTTAAGGGTTCACCTGTGTCAGCCTCCGGTGACACAGGTGTCGGTCTGCCCAAGCCGGTTATAGGTTGGGCGTAGTGTGTAGCTGTGTCACCGGTGCCTGTCACCGATGGTTCACTTAATCCTACGTGGCAATAGTGTAACGGTCGGGTCCCTGTGAACACTATATATAGGGGACCAGGGGAGGTCTTTGAACCAACCTTTGCCAATCCAGTGAATCATATTCAACCGTTGCAAAGCCTCTTCCCACCGAACAAAAGCCAAAGTTTCCTAAGTGTCAATTCGGGAGAGTTAGAGTTCTTGAGCAAAGAGCATTGGTTCCTCCAAGAGTTGTTGCTGCTGAATCTATTACTCTTGGAGTGTCTACTCCTAGACAGGTGTAGGAGTTGCTGGTATCACCCAAGCTGTGTGGGCTGAACCAGACATTTGTGAAGGTGAATCGAAGTCTACCTGCTGTAAGCAAAAGGACTTCCACAAGCAAAGGAAGAGGCTTGAACGTCAGGTACTCAGAGAACAAGCACGATTTGGTGCTGGCGATCTCTTCGGAGTAGCCTCTGCAACGGAGACGTACCACTCTGTGAAGAGCTGGGAACTTCGGTGAAAAACACACTGTCTCCTTGAGTACTTTCCTGTATTGTCTTTAGCTTCCTGCTTGCTTGCTTGCTTGTGAGATCTTAGACTTATTCTGTTCATCTGTTATAGATCTCCTTTATACCTGTGTTTCATTAGCTGTGTCTCAGTTGCTATATATCTTATCTCACACCTGACTCAGTTACCTGTTACACAGGCACATTGATTGCTCATCATTTACTAAGTCCTTAGATCACCTGTGTTGGGCACCTGTGTGACAGCTGCATGCTAATTTACACATCATCTGTTGCCTGTGTCACTCACATGTCACACGGCTAGCTAACCCTGGTTCCTATTTAAGGCTTAACTTGTTCAATCAAGTTAAAAGAAGTAATTTTTGTTAGCCTCCAATTCACCCCCCTCTAGTCGGCACTTTTGGTCCGTTCAATTGGTATCAGAGCAGGTTGCTCTTTGATTTGGCCTAACAGCCAGAGTAAAGGATGTCGGGCTATGAGGGTAAAATACCTATTTTCAATGGAACTAATTATGCCTTCTGGAAAAGAAAGATGCAAATGCATCTTATCTCAATTGATCCAGATGTGTGGGAAGTTGTTTGTACAGGCTACAGGTTGGCAGACCCAGCTGCTCTTAGCATAAACGACAAGAGAAACATTCAGAACAATGCTAAAGCTACCACTGCTATATTTATGGGTTTGCAAGAGCATGACTTCAACAGGGTCAGCACCATGGAATCTGCTAAGGATATCTGGGACACCTTGGAGCAGATCCATGAAGGCAGTGACACTCTCAAGAAGTCAAAGAGGAGCCTTCTGGAATCAAAGCTAGAGAGGTTTGAGCTCGAGCATGGTGAAGACATCAATTCTCTGTTTTCAAGACTCACCATTATCACAAACCAGCTGAAGGCCCTAGGCTCCAACCGCGTGGAAGATGAAGACATGATCAAGAAGTTCTTGTCAGTGCTTCCAAAAGCCTACAGAACACTTGTTCTCATGCTGAAGGAAAAAGATGGGTTTGAGCAAATGAAGCCCACAGAAGTGTTAGGAAGGATCCTAACACATGAGATGGAGCTTAAGCAAGAAGGCAAGCAAAGCTCCTCTCTAACTATCAAGAAAAATATTGCCTTGAAGACTACTGCTTCAACATCACAGATTGAGAGTGATAGCAGTAAAGAACTTGATGAGGAGATGACCAGCGGAGAAGAGAGTGAACTCATCCTCCTCACAAGGAACTTCAGGAAGTTTTACAAGAAGAAGAAACAACTTGGATCAGGTGATAGATTCAGAGGGAAGAAGCTGCCAAAAGATAACAAGTGCTTCGAGTGTGGCAAGGAAGGCCACTTTGCTACTGATTGTCCAACCAAGAGAAAGGACAACAGCCAGTGCAGAAAGAAGAAGGACTTCCATGGGAAGAAGAAGACCTTCAACAGCAAGCATCCAACCTACTCCAAAAACAAAGCTACTGCCAGAGCTTATGTTGGACAGGCTTGGGTATCTGAGGATTCGGGCTCAGAAGAAGAGTCAGAGGATGAAGATCAAGTTGCTGGGATCGCCATCAGCATGCTGATATACCCAGCTGCGACACAGCCAGGTCACATAGCTTCGAGTTCAGTGCTGAAGCTGATCAACTGCCATCCACTTCTGCCCCTTTGTGCTTCATGGCCAAAGGTTCAAAGGTACTTACTGAGGATGACTTTCCTGATTATGCTGAACTAATGGGCATTCTTGAAAGAACAGATAAAGCCTATGGCAAGGAGAGGAAGGAAAACATCTCTTTAAGAGATAAATTTAGGGAGCTGAGTGAATCATATGATGAGGTTACAGATGACAGAGTAAACCTCAGGCTAGATTAGGAAAACCTGGAGATAGCTCATGAGAAGCTCAAGGTAGCTCATGAGCTTCTGATTAAGGAGCATGAGGAGCTCAAGGCAAAGCATTCTATGTGCACTGATATTTCTTCTATATCTACTGATGCATCTTTGCCTACTTATGCTGCTATTGAATCGTGCTTAAACTGTGCTAGTCGCATAAATATTCTAACTTCCACAGGTTGTGTAGTTGATGACTCAAAAGAGGCTTCAACCTCTGTTATTACTAACTCTGTAGATGCAGATGAGCACAACAAGCTCAAGGAAGAGATGGAAGAGCTTAAAAGGCTCATGAGAAAAGGCCTATGCACTGCCAATATTGGCATGCAAAATTATCAGCTCATCAGAGCTGAAATGCTCAGAAAGAATGATGGCCGAAAAGGCGGCCTGGGTTACAATCCTTTTGCTAATAAGGATAAACTGCCTGCTGTTACTAATTTTAATCTTGCAGAAAAATTTATGAGACAGGTAGGAACAGATGACAACAAACCTGTTGGTCATATACAGAGAGATAGGAAGATGGTAAACATTCCATCCAATCCATCCTATGTCTTGCAGAAGGACAGAAAAGGGAAGGTTGTGGCTAAGTATATAGGTCGCAGATACTTGACAAAGTGGTTGCCGGCCATCTGGGTTCCAAAGGTGACAGTCACCTGTGCCACCGGTGTCTTACACAGCTGTGTACCCACCAGTGTCACCGGTAACACACGTAGCCAACTAACCTCTCTGTCTAAGGTTGCAGGTGACAGTAAGCCTAAGAGAATTCATGTCATATCATCTGTTGCTCAGGCTATCAAATATAGAAATAAATCTTCTAACTCATTAACTGTTGTTTCTGCATATGGTAAAACTGCTAAGGGAACCAAAAAAGTTTGGGTCCCTAAACCCCATAACTAATCTTGCAGGACACTGCCTCCAGAGGAACTGACTGGGTTGTGGACAGTGGATGTACACAAAATATGACAGGAGGCAGAGAGGAGTTTGTAGAGATCACACATGAAAATCTTCCAAGTAAACATGTGATCTATGCGGATAACTCCAAGGAAAAGGTAAATGGCATTGGTAAAGTTGCCATATCTGAACATCACTCTTTATCCAATGTAATGCTTGTAGATCAGATAGGCTATAGCCTTATGTCTGTGTCACAACTGTGTGACACAGGTATGAAAGTCACGTTCTATCCTGATGAGGTTATAGCTTCCAAACTATCTGATGATTCTCAAGTGTTTAAATGATGCAGGTCTGGAAAAACTATACACAGTAAACTTCAATGAACAGCCTGCTGCAGCTCCATGGTGTCTAATGGCCAAGACCAGTGTTGGCTGGCTGTGGCATAGGCGGCTAGGAATGCTAGGATGAAGCTTCTCAACAAACTGAGCAAACATGACTATGTCATGGCTTAGAAAAGGTGAAGTTTGAGAAGGAGAAGCCCTGCAGTCATGTCAAGCCGGCAAACAAGTTGGAGCTACCCATCGTCCCAAGAATGTCATGACCACCACCAAACCTTTTGAGCTCATACACCTTGACCTATTCGGTCCTACTACATATGAGAGCTTGGGAGGTAACAAGTATGGATTTGTCATTGTAGATGATTTTTCTCGATATACTTGGGTGTACTTTTTGAAGGAGAAGACACAGGTTTACGAGAAGTTCAAGCATCTCATTGTAAGAGTACAAAATGAATGGAAGGTAAACCTTGTCAAGGTCAGAAGTGACAACGGGACTGAGTTCAAGAACTCCAAGGTGGAAGCATTTCTGGACAAGCATGGAATCAAGCATGAACTATCAAGTCCATATGCTCCACAGCAAAATGGAGTAGTGGAAAGGAAGAACAGAATCCTGATAGAGATGGCAAGGACACTGCTAGATGAGTACAAGACTTCACCAAGATTTTAGGCTAAAGCCATCAACACTGCCTGCCACTCCATCAATAGGATATATCTACATCCACTACTCAAGAAGACGCCTTACGAGCTGCTCACCAATACCAAGCCAAATGTCTCATACTTCAGAGTATTCGGTTGTAAGTGCTACATTCTTAGAAAGGGCAAATGCCTCACTAAGTTTGAAGCTAAATCTGATGTTGGTATATTCCTTGGTTATTCCACTAACTCCCATGCCTATAGAGTTTTTATCACCTCCACAAAGGTTGTTGAAGAATCTATAGATGTGGACTTTGATGAGTCTTATGGTTCCCAAGGATAGCAAGTTGCTAATGATGTAGGGAGTAAGGACATTCAAAAGAAGTCTACTGGCGAGATCAGACCCACCATCAAGGAGGAATCTGTGATGCGCACGGGGGTGCCCGATCTTCATCAGGAAGGGATAATCACGATTGTGGAGAACTCGACGTTGACGATCCGGCTTCCAATCAGAACTGATCCAAACCCTGCGATCGCTACACCACGGCTCCGTTGGTTATCAACCACGCGCGCATGCGGTTGACCTCGCCAAGAATGCTTATCCCTGCATGCGAATCGAGAACACAAGCAAGAACACAGTAGAAGCAATCTCACAAACAAGATGATTGTTTGATTACTCGAAGTGGGGTTCTACAAACTGATGAAATCAGCGAGACTACGATGGCAGAATAATTCTAAGAAAAATCCACCCTAAACAATGACGGCTAAAGAGTATTTATACTTAGGGTTTCTGATAGTCTCACCCTAAACCTGGGCTTAAAACCCGAAACGAAAACAAGGCCCGAAGTGGCCCAAAACGGTGTCACAGCACCTGACAACTTATTCTGATAATTCCAATGTCTCTATACTTATTCATGATGTGGCATTAGATCCATTGGAAATGTGTCGTTGTTATCTTTCCAACGCATATAAGAACTCTTCAATCGGACTCCGTATGAGAAAGTTATGCCCCATTTATATAGGTGTTGTCTGCTGAAAACCGAACTGAATTCGGAGTTGAAGTGGAGTCCGACTTGACTTGGGGTGGCGCCTCATCCTCTTGTGGCTGGTCCAGTGGTGCTTCTCCCATGTTCCTAAGAATCAAAATATCACCATTAAGTAGCATCGCATCCTTAGCCACATAATTATAGATAGCAAGAAACGAACGCACCTCATGATTAAGTCGTCGGGCACGGGAACGGGTGATTGGTCCTTGGATGATAGCGTGGGAGATGTCCTCATCATCCTCCCCCTCTAGAATTGGAGTCATCCTCGACTCAAACTCATCTTCTTCTCCCAAGTAAGGCTTCAAATCTGAAACGTTAAAAGTGGGACTAACCCCAAAACCTGCAGGCAACTCAAGCTTGTATGCATTATCGTTAATCTTCCTAACTATCTTAAAAGGACCATCAGCTCGAGGCATCAATTTGGATTTTCTTAGTTCTAGAAATCTATCCTTCCTCAAGTGGAACCAAACAAGATCGCCTGGTTCAAAGGATAAATGGCGCCTACCCTGACTACCAGCAAGTTTATACTTTTCGGTCATCTTTTCAATGTTCTCTTTAGTTGTTGCATGGATTTTCAGAATAAAATCAGCACATGTTTTAGCATCCAAATGCACATGTTCAGAAGTAGGCAATGGCAAAAGATCAATGGGTGCACGTGGACTAAACCCATACACTACCTGAAAAGGGCTCACCTTGGTGGTAGAATGTACCGATCGATTATATACAAATCCACATGAGGTAAACAGTCTTCCCACATCTTTAAATTTGTCTTCAAAACAGCCCGCAACATTGTGGATAAGGTACGATTAACAACCTCCGTTTGTCTATCGGTTTGTGGGTGGCATGTAGTAGAAAATAGCAACTTAGTCCCCAACTTGCTCCATAAGCTTCTCCAAAAGTGGCTCAAGAACTTCACATCTCGATCGGAAACAATGGTGTTGGGAATTCCATGTAGGTGAATGATTTCCCTGAAAAATAAATCAGCAATATTGGTAGCATCATCGCTCTTATGACAGGGTATAAAATGTGCCATTTAGAAAATCGATCCACCACCACAAATATACTATCCCTCCCGCGCTTTGTCCTAGGTAATCCTAAGACAAAATCCATCGATATATCCTCCCAAGGAACACTAGGAATAGGAAGGGGCATATAAAGACCATAGGGTTTAAGCGTGACTTAGCTTTGTTGCATGTAGTGCAGCGTGAAACATAGCGCTCGACATCCCTCCGCATCTTTGGCCAAAAGAAGTGTGTGGACAGCACGTCTTCTGTTTTCTTCACTCCAAAGTGTCCCATCAAACCACCTCCATGAGCTTCCTGTAAGAACAAAAGGCGAATGGAGCTAGCTGGGATGCATAGCTTGTTAGCACGATATAATAATCCTTCATTCAACACATACTTATTCCATGTTCGACCCTCTCTACAGTTTTCAAAAGCATCTTTAAAGTCAAAATCAGTGGCGTATAACTCTTTTATTGTCTCTAGGCCAAAAAATTTATGATCAAGTTGAGATAACATAGTAAATCGCCTAGATAAAGCATCAGCAATGACATTGTCTTTACCCCGTTTGTGCTTAATAATATATGGGAATGACTCTATAAACTCGACCCATTTTGCATGTCGTTTATTTAATTTTTGCTTGGCTTCTAATATGTTTCAAGGATTCATGATCAGAATGAATGACAAACTCCTTAGGCCAAAGATAATGTTGTCAAGTTTCTAACACCCGAACTAAAGCATATAACTCTTTATCATAAGTAGAGTAGTTCAAAGTTGGCCCATTCAATTTCTCACTAAAATAAGCAACGGGTTTACCTTCTTGTAACAACACTCCTCCTATCCCAATACCACTGGCATCACATTCAAGCTCAAAAGTCTTACCAAAGTCGGGGAGTTGGAGTAGAGGGGCATGTGTAAGCTTCTCCTTAAGCATGTTAAAAGCTTGTTCTTGTGCTGGACCCCATTGGAAGGAAACTCCCTTCTTTGTTAACTCGTTCAATGGGGCAGCGATGGTGCTGAAATTTTTCACAAACCGCCGGTAGAATCCTGCAAGTCCATGAAAGCTTCTCACCTGTGTGACAGTTTGAGGGGTCGGCCAGCTCTTGATGGCTTCAATTTTTGCTTCATCCACCTCAATACCCTGTGGAGTGACAACATAGCCAAGAAAAGAGACACGGTCTGTGCAAAAGGCACACTTCTCAAGATTACCAAACAAACGTGCATCCCTCAATGCATTAAAACAGCACGCAAATGGTTCAAGTGTTCATCATTAGACTTGCTATATATCAAGATATCATCAAAGTAGACCACCACAAATTTTCTAATAAATACTCTTAAAACTTCATTCATGAGACGCATGAAAGTGCTAGGTGCATTAGTTAATCCAAAAGGCATGACTAACCACTCATATAAACCGAACTTAGTTTTAAAAGCTGTTTTCCATTCATCCCCCAATTTCATTCTAATTTGGTGGTACCCACTACGCAGGTCGATCTTTGTGAAAATGATAGAACCACTCAACTCATCAAGCATGTCATCTAACCTAGGAATAGGATGACAATACCTTATCGTAATGTTGTTAATGGCTCTACAATCAACACACATATGCCAACTACCATCTTTCTTAAGAACTAAAAGAACAGGAACAGCACATGGGCTAAGGCTCTCACGCATATACCCACGGTCCAGAAGGTCTTGGACTTGCGCTGAATTTCTTTAGTCTCCTCCGGATTTGTTCTATATGCAGCACGGTTTGGCAATGTTGCTCCTGGGATTAAGTCGATTTGATGCTCAATACCTCGAATAGGTGGCAGCCCCGGGGGTATCTGTCACGGACCCGGAATCCACATGTGATTAGAGGAACGCGAAGTCGCCAAGGACTGAAGGACTCGTCAGCCCGGTGGCACGGTACCTGCGTCGTACGCACCAAGGCGGAAACGATCCGACACCCGCCACGTGCGGGCCAGCCGGAAGCGACCAATCTTCTCCAAACCACATATAAATCCCAGATACCGGTGAAGGGGGTAAGACCGCGTGATAAGTCTGCGCTCCGCGATAGTCATAGGAGGACTAGAGCCCGAGATTTGCATCCCCTCAACCTAACCTAGCCACGAGGTGCGACTCTGGGAGGATCCAGCTCTGCTTTGCCGTCAGCGTGAGGCATGACGGTCGTAGGAGGCTTAGCGAGTACGGGACGAATCCCCTGGATCGACTCCACCAAAGCTACACAGGACTAGTGGTTCGCTCACCTCTGCCATCACGAAACGCAATCCTAGCACGCAATAATACCGCTGCCCAGTTGTCCATATACTTCATCACATACACGCATTGTACATGGACAACCGCAAGTAACAACTTAGACTACCACAGCACAAACTCTACTAGAGAAAGACTTATAGAATACATATATTTATACATAGCGACTCGGAAGTCAATCACCATATACATTATTACAAACAGCAGCGGAGGAAAAACGGAAAATGCCCGAGATGGTGGGGAAACCACCTCAAAACAGCTCGCAACAAAGTCCTCGAGGAAATCGAAACCGAGAGTTGTAAATCCAAGCAGCGACGTCAACTTCAATTGCTCCAAGAACCTGCCTAGGATAAACCTAGGTGAGTACAACCACCGTACTCGCAAGACATTACTTATTGATTAATTAAAACATGGTATTACTCAAGTTTGACAAGTGATAAAGGTTCGCATTTTATAACAAGTTCAAGTTACATACTAGAGATGAAATGTACATAAACTACACAATTTAATCTCATATTGTAGCAAGAGCATAGCAATGATAAACACATGACGATAAAAGTAACTTACGAGTATACACACAAATGTAACAATACGAACGTCATCATTTCCAATTTATTTGGGTAGCCCACACCCATTTAAAAATCTCAATCTTTCTCACGGCAACACGTGCCTCAAACTCCAATGCATGGCAACACATGCCTTTAAACTCACTCTCATGGCAACACATGCCTTTAAACTCAATCTCATGGCACACATGCCTAACCGTCACCAACGAGCCGACAACCTCGGATATAAAGAGTGCAACCCTGGTGGAGTTCACATTACTCCCCCCAGTCTCTGAGACTTACCTCAACTATATCGTAGTTTCGTTTCGTTGGTGACATACGCGTTTTCCCTCGGGTCTTCACCGCCGACTCAGCCACCTCGGGTATAAGGAGTGCAACCCTGCTGGAGGTTGTGAGGCTCCACGCAGTCTCTGTGACTTATCCCCAATATACCGTAGTACTGGTCTCAGTAACACCCTCGGTTCTCATCTTCACCGCCGACTCAACCACCTCGGGTATAAGGAGTGCAACCCTGGTGGAGTTCACAAGGCTCCCACCAGTCTCTGAGACTTATCCCCATTATACTGTAGTGTTGGCCTCGGTGCACTTTCGGTTCTCATCTACGTGTGATAAGGGTAGTGTATGTGGGAATAACCTCAGACTGGGGCGCACAAACACAATCTCAATAATCTCAATAATCTCAATAATCTCACTATCCACCAGTCGTATCCCACATACATGTCCCCTCGGCGCTCACATCTCACTTTATTAGGTTCAAGTTGAAAGGGCATCAGGTTAAAGTATCAGCCTTAGCTACTGCATAATAACAAGGCCTACACATACTAATGAAGTATCCAGCACAGATCAAGCAATCGTTCACACAAGCACCAAGTTACTTTAGTTAATTCAAGCCAAACAGAGAGTAACACACAGTGTAATGATTAATCAACAAGCAATGGAGCTTGCCTGGTTGCCTGGGGAAGTAAGAGGATTCTGCGTGAAAACTCCAGAACACTCGAAACGCTGGTAAGAAGCAAATGACCTCCAACAGAGGAAAAGCAAATCTAAGAAACCGGTTTGAAAATGACGAAAATGTATGGATGCAATTGCCGTGGATGCAACTACAGTGGATTAAAATAAAGTGTACAAATACATAGGCAGGTTGGTCTTTATTCCAGATTCTAGCCTAGTTTTAGTTGTACTATCATTCTAATTCTTGGACGAACCTAGGGGATGGATGCATGCATGGGATGTGATGGGTAGTTAAGGAAAAAGGGCTGTTATATCAATGGTTAGAATTAGGGCTCATCCGATTAAGGTTTGCATAGGCTATCAATGACCAGTGTTCCTAACTTTAGTATATCATGACCCCTTATCAAATTTACATAGGCACTGTTCCTAATCAAACCAGTGTAAGTGTTTGTTTAGAATAAGCAGGGTTTTACATTCGTTCAAAACATACATGGTGTAAATTCCATATTCACTTCACAGGTATTGCAGCAGATTAATGGGTGTCTAACCGTGGATGTTTAAGCTCCCTTTCATCAGGGATAGATTTACATAGCAAGTACTTATAATCATGATTCTCAAACATTGCAGTTCTTTTATCCACCATTAGATCACCCAAGTTAAACATGTACATGTCCTTATGCAGCTTAATTACAGCTCCTACGGTACTAATCTAATCATGCAGCAATTAGCATTCGGATGTACACCTTTACTCCTATTTCTATCCGCTCGTACAGTATTGATCCAAAGTTCAGGAATAAAAATTGCACCCAGGGTCCTATGAATAGCCAGAACATCTCTTAGAAAGCCATGCCCTGCACAAACTTTAAAAACAAATACCCTATAGCTAGTAGGGGCTTTAGGCATTTGGATTAGGAGGTGGCACTAGGGGTTGGTACTGCTGTATACACATGGTGCAGAACAGGAAAGAAAAGAAGAAGCAAAGAATAGCAGTACAGGAAATATAGAAGCAAGGGAGAGGAACCGGAGGGGGGTCAACACCTCACCTTGAGATGGGCTCAAATCCTGCACTGATCGGAGGAGGAGCTGAGGCGGCCGGGGTCGGTGGAGAGTGGAACTCGATGGCAGCAGCACCCCGCCGGCCGGTGGCTTGCCTCGGACGCCGGCAGTGGCAACGGGTCGCGGTTAGCCTCGGCCGACCGTGGCAACAAGAAGGGGACGGCAGAGGGAGGCAAGGCGAGGCAGGGAGCAGCAAGGCACGCGGCAGGGGACGGCGAAGGGAGGCATGGCCACATGCAGGCGCGGCAAGGCCGGCGCGGCAGAGGCAGCGCGCGCGGCAAGGCCGGCCGGAGGCGGGGCGGTGGTCGCCGGCGGTGGCCAGGGGCGGCGGCGGCCGGCGGCCAGGAAGAGGAGGCGGCGGCTTGCCCTAGGGCGGCAGCCCTAGGGTTTTGGGGGAGGCACGAGCTTGGGGGAGGGGAATTGGGGGCAGGTCGGGTTAGGTTGGGGGCTAGGGTTAGGCCAGGTTGCCCCCCTGGTCCCTTAAATAGGTAGGGTTTCATTTTTTATATTTATTTACTTATTTCTTATTTGCTGGAATTCATGTATTTCCCGAATTACCATGGCCCTCCGTTTCGAGAAGATGGGAACGGGTAATCCCGAAATCGGATTTCAGGAAATGAATAGTCCATTTCGACAATCTCGATGAGACGGACGCAGCTACGGAGTCGGATCGTCCATTCGACACTTAGATTTTAGAAGTCCAGTTTAGGTTTTCGTTTCTAAATCCAAAACCGAGAACAATTTTTATTTAAATGCGTTGCATGAAATGATAAGGTAATTCAAGGGTTTTAAAGTTTCAACCCGAAGGTTGTTATCCCAATTGGCTTTATATGACATGATGCAACAATTCATTTCAGGGTTTTGTTTGCATGTCCGGAACCAAATTCGATTTTTAAGATGCAATGCATGAAATGATGCAATAACTCGAAAAGTTTTAATTCCGACTGGAGAATATCATGCTAATTGACTTTACGGGTTTCAGGTGCTTACAGTATCCCCACTGGAAACACATCTTTATACTCCTGCAAAAGGTTAGTGACAGCAGGAGGCAAAGAACTAGAAGTATCATCAAATGAAAACAATGCTTCCTTGCATATCAAAGCATAGAAAGGAGAATCAAGCTCATTAATATCAATAAGATCAGATTTGGTAGCAAGCATAACACCCCCCTTCAATTTAATTCCCTCGGACTTGAGCTAGTTACTTTCTTTTTCTTAGTTGGGAAAACGGTGTTAGCAACTTGCTGATTTTCAGATTGCAGTGCACTCTCCTCCTTGCTATTTTCAGCACCCTCTTTCTCACATTGCATAATTTCAGTGGGTGTCTGTGGCGCCCCCGGTTTTAAGGCCGGAGACTCTCCTGTGATTACTGTACCGGTCCCTGGAACAGTAGCCGGCACACACAAGAACTTGATAATGTCGTCATACATTACCAATTATCTTACAATACAATCCATTTAGAGTCTTTAACATAATATGGCCTATTGGCCGAATTCAAAGTCTTGCAGCGGAAATACATAAAAGATACGTAATAGACCCATCAATATGCCAAACTCACAGGCAACTGACTGGGGAAACGCCCTAGCCCGCAAAGTCGGAATCTTCCTCGTCAGAGCAGAACTCTTCTTCTTCTTCTGGCCAAATCAACAAGCCAGGTGAGTACATTGAATGTACTCGCAAGCTATTCCCACAAGAAGGAGTATACGAAAATATTTCATGCGAGGAATATAACAAGGAATAGCTCTACCCTAAGTTGGTTGTTGTGCGGAAAAGTAAGTTCTTAATTTAAATACTTGAATAGTAGATTCAAAAGCAATTTAATAAAACTGTTTAAAGTAAAATGAACAGAATCCTCTTGAGGTAGACCCGGCTACCTTCTTACAATCCTCGAGACAGCTCAGACCATACTACGCCGGGCAGTATGTCTAGCTTCTCTATTCAATGCTCAGCTGGCACTACCCTCGGTAGTACAGCGAGTCTCACACGCGCGCCAGCCCGTGTTATCCTGGATAGCACGACTGGCGCCTCCTCCGGCAATTCCTTGCTACCAACCCTGTAGCATAAATTGCCCTCTGTGGACACATCATGCCCACGTCCTTAATCCCTTTTCTCATGCTTTCGCAAATAAAACTTAGTCTAACCAGTGTGTGGCCTTGCCAGTTCATGTCCATAACCGAGGATGCGGCTATTCGAATAGTTTTTAACACTCTGCAGAGGTTGTACGGCTTTACCCACAAGATGTAATTTCACCCCTAATGCCGAGCGCTAACAGATACACTACACAGAGTGTATTGGTAGGGTGGTTACAACGAGACCTTCGCCCGCTTCCATACCAGAGTTGGACCCGCTAGGTGGTTGACCCACTTCTGCGTCCCGGACCAAAAATGGGACTCCCCACCTTTGTGTCGCATCAACACCTCCCGTCTGGCGTAGGTGGATCTCTAGGACTTTAAACACCTAGCACAAACTCCCTACTTCCCACGGGTCCAAACCCTAATACTTGCCGGGGTACTAAGCCAAGTCCTTCCCATAAAGGACATGTGGACGTACGGTGAGGAACCAGTTTAGCGGCACTTAGGCTCGGTCCTTAACTGATTTGAGTAGGACTCCATTTCCCGACCCCATGTCGTCCCGGACGAACATGGCTCCATCCGATGCTCTACATCCCCGAACATCTCTTAACATTCCTACCCGAATCGAAATCATCTCCTCTTTTCATTTGGTTTTTGATAATCCTTTATGTTTGAAAGTCACCTCGGACAGCACATGCCATCCGAGGGTTTTGTTCCCCATATCCCAATGGGATGAATAAAACTTGGTTTTTAACTACAGCAGGGCTAAGCGTGGTTAACACCTATAGTCCTAGCTATTCGACGGTCGTGAACGACCGATAATTATACCTAGGGTTACAATGAGGGATAATCAGACCTAGGTATCGTGCAACTAATGGGTATAGCTATTTCTACATAAAATATCGATATTAAACACATAGCATGCAATGTTCATAAACAAAATATTTATAACTTTGCATATATGGGGTTTCGACATGATCAAGGTGGGAATGCTTGCCTGGCAGTTCCTGCTCTTGTTCCGAACGCGGGGGTGATGCCGGGTCCTCCTGGCGTACGTACGTCGCTCCGTCAACTACGCGCCGAAAGAGCATCGAATAAGAGGAAATCCAAATAACTCCAACAGAACCAAATGGCATGCATGCTCAAGAGAAAGTCATGGTATCAGGGTTGAGTTAGGGTTTAAGACTTTGAACGGTTGATTCCCGTTTAATCCAAGTGATCATTAAATTAAACGGTAGTTGTGCGGAAATCGGGGAGAGTGCATATGTAGGTTTAAATTAATGTAGAATTCTGATGTTCTAAGGTTTAGGTCTATGGGTATAATAAACATTCCGAGAGGTGGGTATATGCAAGTATATCACCTAAAATGACGGTGAAAAGATTAAAGGAACAAGCGTGGGTTTAAAATGTAGCTTTCACTTTATTTATTTCCGAGGCCATCTTTGCATTAACAATAATACTCTAAGTATATTGGTAGGGAGAGAAGGTTCATTTTGAAATTTTAAAATTTGGTATAACAGTACATGCATGCAAACCCTAAAGAAGAGAATAATAGCTCCGTTTTAAATTGTACTGTTTCAATGTTAATAACTTTAAATTGAAAATGCATTTGAGCTAGAAGTTGGTATTTATCTTTAGCCTCTCAAAAACGAAACTATGCCTGCCAAAAATCGGTTGGGGAGAGGTTTAAACTAATTAAACTGATGAAGCAATGGTTATGGAACAAAAGAAACTGGCGTTAGTTAAAATGCGCTTTTAACGCGCTGTGGCGGGAGTGAGCGTTGGCGCGTTTCATTGGTCGGTTGCGGGATTTTAGTTTGGACCGGGTATGCGCATTAAAGGAAGGGAGGCGGGAATTCTTTCCGGTGCTTGCGGCTTACTAAAACAAAACGGGTCCTGAGCTCACCGTGGCCCACACGCCGGTGGGGTTTTTACCTGAGTCCGGGTCAAACCAGAGGGGATTTCGGGTACTCAGATGATTTCTCGGACAGGGGAGCGGCGGGTGCGGAGACGGCGGCGGTTGGGGCGGTTGGTAGGTAGGGTTTTGGTGGCTCCGGCGTGGAGATTAGGGAGTGGGGTTGGGGCCTTCGGCTTGGCTGTTGCTGATGAGAGGTTCATCGGCGCCTCCTGGATAGGCTGGGGTCTCTTCTCCGCTGGGATTTCGACTGAGCTCGAGGAGGTGGTGGGAAGGACCTTGAGTTGAGGTCGGGCAAGGGGTTTGCTCAGCTGGTAACTGGATTTGGAGACAAAAGGGATTCAGATTTGGGGTATCTCCTGGGATTTGGCTCAGCGCGGATGGTAATGCAGAAGGGGTGAGGTGACCTTGGCAGTGAGCTGTGGCGAGGGGCGGGGATGCTCGGGTTAGGGTTGGGAGCGAGGGGAAATCGGAGAGGGCTGGCGAGTCTGAGCTGGAGGAAGGAGAACTCGGTCGCTTTATATAGGCCAGCGGTGATATGAGCTGGCCGGCGGCCTCTGTTCCGCGGTAAAATCGGCGGCGGGTCACAACCATTGCAATAGAGCGGTGTAGGATGGTAGGGAGGCGGGGAAGGTCTGCTGGGCAGCCGTGGCGTGCTGGAGATGGCCGGCGGAGTTGTCACCAGCGTGGACGGGATGGAAGCGATGGTGGTGCTGTGCACGCCGACCGTGGCATGCTGGTTGACACAGGAACACACCCAGTGCGCGGCCAGAGCTCGCTCGGGTGGCAAGGGCATGCCAAGAGGAAAAAGAAACGTGGCGAAG
>JAGXJF010003215.1:0-10876 GCA_019208055.1 Stipa capillata | reverse complement strand
CTTACACTCAAATGTAAACATTAGATTCCAGTTTAGGTTGCCATTAACCATCAAAACCAAATTAGGGCCTAGATGCTCTTTCAATCCAGTGCTTCTTCGACGGTGACGTAGTTCACCTTGCCACGCCGGGTGGATTGAAGCTTGTTGGGAGCTGATCCCTTAGCTTGAGGCCCTCCACTAGCTTGCCCTTGTTGCGCCTTGGGAGCAAAGGCAAAATTTGTGCGCGGCGAGGTGCAGCGATCAGCAAAGTGCCCCATATTTCCACAGTTATAGCACCTGATCTTACTCCGATCAAATGGGGGTCGCGGCTGTCCGTTCTGGGGATGAGGCTGATGTCCTTGTTGCTGAGGGCGAGGAGCATAATCTTGTGGCCTTGGTGGATACTGTCCCGCGGAACGGGGTGGTTGTGGCTGCCACACCCGTGGCTTCTGCGAACTGCCAGCAGCAGCTTTCAGTGCTTCTCTTTCACGCTTACGAGTCTTGTCGAGGGCTAATTCTTTGGCCTCCACTTTGATGGCCTTATCCACCAAGTGCTGAAAGTTTCGCACGTCAACTGTGGTTAACTTAGCTTGCATCTCTTCACTTAATTTCCCCATGAACTTCTTCACCTTGTCCTCATCAGAGGGGACTTCTCGAGGTGCATATCGTGCTAAGTGGTTGAATTCATGGAGAAACTCTAGCACCGACATCTTTCCTTGTCGGAGGTCACGAAACTCCTCCTTTCTCAGGGCCATGATACCTTCAGGGATGTGGAATTCACGGAAGCCTTTCCGGAATTCAGCCCAAGTGACCACATGGTCGGGGGCTTGCAGGGCCAAAAAGTTCTCCCACCAGTTAGCGGCAGCTCCCTCTAGGTAGTGAGAGGCGAAGTTGACCTTGTCCTCTTCGGCACACTGAGCCAGTTGAAGCTTCCTTTCAATCGTGCGAATCCAATTGTCGCTTCGAGGGGGTTATCGACCCGATCAAAAGTGGCGGGTTGGGTCCTCTGAAAATCAGACAGACTGCCTCTGCCTTGACCACCTCCTGCGCCTTGATTGCGCAGCATCTGCTCTAGGATCCGGTTCTGGGTGGCCAAGAGATTGGCGATGTTGGGCTGCTGGGGTGGGGTGGCACTTCTTCTTCTTCACGCTCACGACGCCCGCGAGCGGCTCCACGGGTTCCAGATGCCATGCCTCTGAAACCAAAAGACACTGGATGAGATAAAGGAGTTGGAAACTTGGGAAATCAAGGATATTTCCACAAGGGTATAACAAGGTAACCAAAGATATGGCACATCGTTTCATACACACTTTCACGAGAAAATGAGGCACAAAACAATTGCAAGGAAGTTGACGCTAAGACACGAATGCATTAATACGATCAACGGGGTTCATAGGAAGGCTGCGGTTTAGATCACTCTTTTAGTGAAATAAACGGGGGTAATGTTCCAAAATTGCAGCCATGGATACCCAATTACAACTCTCCAAAAGATACCCTAAGACCTGTCATCATGGGTTCACCTTACATTCCAAAATACAAACCACACTAAGGACTATATGGAGCTCCTGCACTGCGGTGACGAATCTCGTTGGTCTCCAAATCGTCGGGGAGAGGAAGCGGAGTATGGAACAACAGAATCCCATGTCCATGCGGAGGAAGGACAGTGGGGACACGTCGGGTGCTGCCCGCCAACGTCCTGGAACGTAGAATATCAGGGCGAAATCCAAGCTCTACTCCGCCCACCGACGGGTAGTGGTACTCCCATGGACCAATTTCATAGACCGAGTAGATGCCCTCGCCGGTCCAGAAGTGCAGAGGGGGAGCAAAGAAATGTCCTTGGTGCTGCACGAGCTGCAGGGAGATGATGAGACGGTGCCGATACCGCCTCAACTCAAAACCACGGGCTCGATACGCCGTGTCCAGGGTTCGGACAAGACGCCCCAAGTGGGCCAAGGCCACATTGGGTTCCCGGGTGAAGTCTTCATATAGAGCCACTTCCTCCATCGGAGTGCGTGCTGGGAAGTAGACGAAGGGGCCTTCGGCAAGGCCCGGAAGCTCGTAGCGAAGATGACAGATGGCTGAGTAGGCCGCATCCTGGACGGCAGACTCCAACTCAGCTCCATATCCGTTGAAGAAGCATGGCTGATGTGGAGGGTCACTGTCGCGTGGGTTGATGAACACGCGTGCCCGATACTCATACAGGCCAAACCCTAAGTCGGCTCTATGTATCAGGTACTCCGGGAGGTGTGGGAATCCAAGCTCTCGGAGCATATACAGGAGTACTTCTGGGAATCCATCAACATCCAGGGCATGGGTGGCATGCATCAGCTGTGGGGAATCCATCTGGGAGAGTAGACAACAGGGTTAAGGTCAGCCACAAACACAAAACCAAAGCGACAGAGAAGGGGTCTCAGAACTAAGAGCGGGGAGGATAAGGAATAAAAAGCAGTCTACTTACTAATTTTAAATATAGGGTTTAAGTTTTGCAAATAGTTTTCTCGACATTGCCGAGTGCTAACTAACGACCACCTGCAATTGGCTTCCTACGGTCAGCTCGGCTCTGATACCAAGCTGTCACGGACCCGGAATCCACATGTGATTAGGGGAATGCGAAGTCGCCAAGGACCGAAGGACTCGTCCGCCCGATGGCACGGTACCTGCGCCGTACTCACCGAGGCGGAATGATCCGACACCTGACCAACGCAAGCCGGCCGGAAGCGACCAATCTTCCCAGAACCACATATAGATCCCAGATGCCAGTGAAGGGGTAATACCGCGTGATAAGTCTGCGCTCCGCGATAGTCATAGGAGGACTAGAGCCCGGGATATGAGTCCCCTCAACCTTACCTAGCCACAAGGTGCGACTCTGGGAGGATCCAGCCCTGCTCTGCCGTCAGCGCGAGGCGTGACGGTCGTAGGAGACTTAGCGAGTACGGGACGAATCCCCTGGATCGACTCAACCAAAGCTACACAGGACTAGTGGTTCGCTCACCTCTGCCATCACGAAACACAATCCTAGCACGCAATAATACCGCTGCACAGTTGTCCACATACTTCATCACATACACACATTGTACATGGACAACCACAAGTAACAACTCAGATATCACAGCACAAACTCTACATTACGATATTAAGCTAACTGTCCACGTCGGACTATAAGTTTACATCAGTCGGGCATAGCCGGAAACATATCCGAGTACGGGGTAATTAAACAACAGCAGTAACGAGTAAAGGAGTCCCACAGCGGCGCATTGACCTCTGACCAAAAATCACCACCTATCCCATGGGTCGAATAGCTAACCAAGGAAACACAATTTCAAGCGTCGTCGAGAAAGTCCTCAACCACCGGCTCACCTGCAATGATCTAGGAATATCCTAGGTGAGTACGAAGGTACTCGCAAGACTTATTCGTGCTTGATTAAATGTCCTACACATACTAGTATAGCAGTAATTAAACATGACATAACTCGAGCTGAAAGGTACCAACATACAAGCATTCCATTAACAGAACAGGGTTAGCCATGGAAAATAACTCACAGGTCAGAATTCATACATCTCCACAATTGGGCATGATGGTACTCACTTGTCATGTATACACCTCAATGTATGGGTATAGCGGCACTCACTTGCCAACTATACACCTCGATAAATAAGCAAGATGGCACTCACTTGCCACTTCCCACTCACTTGGGACAGCCAACACCACAACATCGACAAGGAGCCATCATGACACACATTCACTTACTCTCTCGGATCGTTATCGGCGAATACATCCCCATGGAAATAACCAGTGCTCTTCACTCGGAGGTAGCTAATCTCCACGTGACCGAGGCTTACCATACGAAACGTCCATGGCAGAGATTTCCGCTAACGTCCACGCAGTGATAAGGGAAATGCTACGATGAAATCACCTCAGGATGGTAGAACCTACCAACTGTATCCGTCGAGCGGAATCACCTCAGGATGGTAGAAACCTACCAACCGTATCCGTCGAGCGGAATCTCCTCAGGATGGTAGAACCTACCAACCATATCCATCGAGCACACCCTTGGCTCTCACATCTCACATTAGTAGGTTCAAGTTGGTAGATGCACCGGATTAATCCCCAGCCATCGCTGGACACAACAGACAACCCACCCTAACATGCTAGTTTACTGAACCGAACCACACATTCCAAGCAGCAATCCACACACCAACATATAATCAAGTAAAGTATATAAGTAACAATGCAAGGATGCAACAAGCTCTGCTTGCCTTGGCCGCAGGGTTCCTGATCTTGCTCCGAGGTGTAAGCCGGGTGATCTCCTGCTTCAGGTTCTTTTATAAATAATACGGAGAACTGGAAAAGAACGGTAAAAGGGAAAATTAAGATCCAGCATGTATGTATGGTAGATGATGATAAACATATATGACTAAGATGAGGCAATCCTAGGGACATTAGGGGTTTGGTGTTACGACAACCTCTTAGGTGACGTGAGTAGGGACTAGGGTGTCACCCTAGTAGTGTAGGCATGCACGAGACATGATGCCAATGCTAGTAAAGGGCTTCTAAGATGTGTTAGTGGTGTTAGGGTCCTACTACGGCAAGCATTGCTCCGGCTCACCTAGTGGAAGTAACCTTGTAACCCTAATTATATGCATGTATGCATAATGTGAGCTGCATGTGCCTAAGGTGCACAGTGGGTGTCGAGGAGTTATTACTACGTGCATGGTGTTAGGTTAACTTGTCAAAGTTACGGGGGAACACTAATCATGCATGCATGTCAGGTTAAGGGGTTTCGATGCGTTAGTGTGGCGCCGCTAGTGGCGGGGCATGGTGAATATGTTCAATAGGTTTACATCGGGTTAATAGCATGACATGCAAGCTCGATGCCAAAGAAATCATGCCCACGGAGTTAGACTCGCGAAGCTAGGGTTTACCGAGTCGCGATAGGGGTAAAATAACAACCCTAACTATATTACTTTGTAGATGCTCAAAATTAATTTTTGATTAATCCAAGTGGTAGAGATTTTCATGAGGATTCTAGATATATAAAATTTATCAAATTCTGATGCACGGTTTAAAAGTTATGGGCATTTGAAGTTTGTCGGATTTTGAAATCTAACCCTAACCCTAACTGTGCCAAACTTAAACGCTAAGCCCACCCGAGCTCTACCCGAACCCAACACCCAAATCTTACGCGTACCCGACTAACCCTACACTAACCCTAACTCGGGTTTGCCCACCTGACGACCGGGGCCCACCGGCAGCGCTGACTGGGCAATTAAACCCCAGTCAGCTGCTGACTGGACGAGCGCGACCAACGGGAGGGCGCCACATGGCCACTCCCTCTCCACTCACTCTCTCTCACTCTCTCTGCACCGAAGCTACCGGAGGCTGGGACGGTGGCACCTTGCCGGAGGACTCGCCGGAGAGGAGCTAGGGGGCATGACCGGCTCGAGGAGGGTGGCAGGGGTTCCAGGAGCTCACCCCGGTGATCAAACGGCGGAGCAGGGAGACGGAGGCGGCCGGGAGGGAGCTGGCGACGAGATGGCCGGCGGAATGCTTCGGGTGGACACCGGTGGGGAGCTTGGGGGTAGATCTGCAAGAGCTAGAAGAAGAGGAGGGTTAGGGGGGAGAGGAGGTGCTCGGAGAAGAAAAATGGGAGTTGGGGAACCTCGGGGATAGCGGCGCGAGCTCGTTGGAGAACCGGCCGGAACCGAAGAAGAAGGCGGCGTGGGTGGAGCGCTCGGCACCGGAGCTAGGGCTTTGGGCAGAGGGAGGAGGTGAGGAGAATGCAGGCGGGCTTGGGGGCTCGGAGAGGGAGGTTGGGGTGCCCTGGCTGGCCGGCGATTGCTCACCGGAGCAATCCCGAGCTCAAGGAAGGCGACGGTGGTTGGGGGAGCTCGGTGGGGAAGAAGAGAAATGGGGCTAGGGTTCGGGCAAAGGAGAAGAGGGGAAGGAGGCTGTCGGAGTGGGGGTTAAATAGGGCGGCGGGGCTGGTCGGGACGATGGGGGCGCCGCCCCGCTCGGCCTCTGGCCGGCGGCGACGTGGAGGGGAAAGATCTGGCAAGCAGGCCCGGGGCGCGGAGGAAGGGAGAGGGAGAGGCTGCCGCGCGGGACCCAGGGGTCAGAGGGAGAAGGGGGGTGCGGGAGAGGCCGACTGGCGGGACCCGCGTGCAGGGGAGGGGGGCCGGTGGGGTGACATGGTCCGGCCGAGGCGGCCCAAAGGGCCCCGGCCTTTTCCCCCTTTTTCTTTATTCTTTGCTTTTTGTGTTTATATTACACAGAGGAGGTATTTGTGTTATTTTATGTGCGTTCCTTGCTCCAAAAATTCTCAAATTTTTACAGGACCCTCTAAACATTATTTTTGAGCTACTATAGAATTTTTAATCAATTTGGAGCTTGTTTGAATGGGTCCTTAGTTCAATCGTCGGGTTTGACCTAACTCGACGCTGAAACTCCAATTAGGTTTTAAACTCCTCCAAAGCTGTTGAAATTTTGCATGGAGCTAGCATGTTTATATGTTTGGCTATTCCCAAGTTTCAACAAGATTTCATGTACCTTAACTTGCCCAATTGCTTAACCCTAGTTTTCGACGGTTTAGGGTTTGCACTCGGACGTTTTCGGTTGAAGTGTTATTTTCATGTGGCTTTTGGGGCAAGTCTTGGGGAGAAAAGAGAGGGTTAGTAGAGGGATCCATCGACGGGGTTCACTGGCCCCACCACTTGCTAATGTTATTGTCGAAGTTTGATACTTCGAATAAGTCGATTGGTGTTTGTTAACATATCCACCGAGGATGAGATATGTACATATTCTATAAAGTACAGTTGATATACAACTAAGTTTAAGTAAGGTGTGGGTGTTTGCATGCATGAATATGATGACATGTATGCATGAATGCGAGGCAAAGCCTAATTATCGGCTCGGGGTATTACACCAGCAGTCTAGCTCACATAGGTGTGTTCTTTCAAGACTGCTCTGTAGGACAGCATCTTTGCTTAAACAAGCCACAGAACACATTAAGACAAAAGTCAACATAACTTACAGAAAATGAGAGTATTGCATCTCCGACGGGGTGGGCAAATAAAGGTATACTCGCCAGTTAACCACCAGCTTATTTTTCCAGGTCCTACTTCACGGGATCTCCGATCACATAGGTTGGGTTACCTCTTGGTTAACTCAAGTGGGTCTCATACCCATTTCCCTCGATGCATTGTCTATCACATTCCGGGACAAACCTTTTGTGAAGGGATCTACCAGATTCTTAGCTGTTTGGATGTAATCCAAAGCTACCACTCAGGAGTTTCTCAATTTCCTGATAGATTTCACCTTTCTCTTCACATGTCTAGAAGACTTCATATTATCCTTAGAGCTATTAACCTTAGCAATCACAGTCTGATTGTCACAGTTCATGAGGAAAGCAGGTATTGGTTTTTCAACCACCGACAAGTCCATTAAGAGCTCTCAAAGCCACTCGGCTTCAACCGTGGCTGTATCTAATGTTATGAGTTCTGCTTCCATAGTTGATCTTGTTAAGATGGTCTGCTTGCAAGACTTCTAGGAAACAGCGCCACCTCCAAGAGTGAAAACATATCCACTTGTGGCTTTGATTTCATTAGCATCAGATATCCAGTTTGAGTCACTATAACCCTCCAGTACCCTTGGGTACCCAGTATAGTGAATGCCAAAGCTCTTTATGCCTTTTAGATAGCGCATTACTCTTTCAAGAGCATGCCAATGATCATCGCCCAGGTTGGAGACAAACTGGCTTAACTTGTTCACAGCAAACGCGATGTCAGGCCTCGTGGCGCTTGTTAAATACATGAGCGAACTAATGATTTGAGAATATCTCAGTTGATCCCTAGCTATTCTTCGATTCTTTCGAAGCAACACACTGGGATCATAAGGTGTTGGAGAAGGCTTACAGTCGATATAACCAAAATGACTCAAGACCTTCTCCACATAGTGAGATTGTAAAAGCGTGATCCCACCATCTTCACCTCTCAACAGCTTGATGTTCAAGATAACATCAGCTACTCCCAAATCCTTCAATTCAAAATTGTGAGATAAGAATTTCTTGACCTCCTCAACAACATGAAGGTTGGTTCCAAATATTAGTATGTCATCAACATACAAGCACAGAATAACTCCCTCACCCCCACCATGGCGGTAGTACACACATCTATCGGCTTTATTAACAACAAAGCCTACAGATGTAAGAGTTCTGTCGAACTTCTCATGCCATTGCTTAGGTATTTGTTTAAGGCCATGCAAAGACTTTATTAACTTACACACTTTTCCTTCTTAACCATCCACTACAAATCCATCTGACTGTTCCATATAAATTTCCTCATTCAATTCTCCATTCAGGAAAGCTGTCTTAATGTCCATTTGATGAACGAGAAGACCATGTGAGGTAGCCAATGATAGTAGTACACGAATGGTGGTCATTCGGGTAACAGGTGAGTAAGTATCAAAGAAGTCTTCGCCTTCTTTCTGGGTATAACCCTTGGCCACAAGCCACGCCTTGTACTTTTCAATAGTACCATCAGGCCTAAGCTTCTTTTTGAACACCCACTTGCATCCTACGGGTTTGCAACTGTAAGGACAGTCAGTGATTTCCCAAGTTTCGTTAGCGAGAATAGAATCCATTTCGCTACGGACTGCTTCTTTCCAGTAGTCAGCATCCGGGGATGCGTAAGCTTCTGAAATAGTCCTGAGAGTATCATCCACAAGATTTACAATAAAATCATCACGAAGGATTTTGCAATCCTTTGTCTCTTGCTCCTCTTAGGAGCTTTATTGTCTATCTCCTCAGGATTTTCCTCAAGTGTTTGTTCAAAAAATTTCAAGGATATGGCAGGCTTAGGAGTTTTTTCAGATTCCCAACTAGAATTGCTAGGTGTGTTTTTCATAGGAAAGATATCTTCAAAGAATGTGGCATCTCTAGACTCCATGATGACACCGACATGCACGTCAGGCACTTCAGATTTCACTACTAAAAATCTATAACCAATGATATGATGAGCATAGCCCAGAAAGATACAATCCACGGTTTTTGGTCCAAGCTTGCGTTTCTTTGGAATTGGCACATTGACTTTCGCCAAGCAACCAATACGCAAATGTGAGAGTGATGTTCTTTTCTTTTCCCATTGTTCAAATGGGGTTATCCTTTATTCTTTGTAGGAACTCTGTTTAGGACATGACAAGAAGTCAATATAGCCTCCCCCACCATGCCTTTGATAGCCCAGCAGTATCTAACATGGCATCAGCCAAATCTGTTAGAGTGCAGTTCTTCCTCTCGGCAATCCCATTTGACTAGGGTGAATAGGAAGATGTCCTCTCATGGATTATACCATGTTCCTCACAGAATAAAATGAACTCATTAGAAAAGTACTCTCCACCACGGTCAGACCTAACCCTTTTAATTTTTTTTTCAAGTTGGTTCTCAACTTCTACCTTATAGATTTTAAAATAGTGTAAAGCCTCATCTTTAGATTTTAATAGATACACTTGGCAATACCTAGTGGAATCATCAATCAAAGTCATGAAGTATTTCTTTCCACCTTGTGTCAACACACCATTCATCTCACATAGATCAGAATGAATGAGCTCGAATGATGCCAAGTTCCTTTCCTCTGCAGCCTTATGGGGCTTATGAGGTTGCTTCACCTGCACACAAGCTTGGCACTTAGAGCCTTTGACTTAGGTGATTTTCGAGATTAAACTCAAGCTGGCAAGCCGTGTCATGATACCATAGTTAATATGACAAAGTCATGAATGCCATAAATTAGCTTCACCTCCATTAACTTCATCACAAACATGGTTTATAACTTTATTAGAAAAGTCTGAAAGAGATAGGCGAAACAAGCCTCTGCCCTCATAGTCTTTTCCAATGAAAGATCCATACTTGGATAGGACTACTTTATTTGACTCAAATACCAACTTAAACCCATCTCGACAGAGAAGGGAGCCGCTAACAAGATTCTTGTTTATTGAAGGGACATGCTGCACGTTCGGTAGCTACAAGATCTTTCCTGAAGTAAGCTTTAGATCGACCGTGCCAACACCATGAACAGAAGCACGAGACCCATTCCCCATCAGGACTGAGGAATCCCGAGCGACCTTGTAAGAAGAAAACAAAGAGATATCAGCACACACATGAATATTAGCACCAGTATCAATCTACCAATCGATAGACAGACAAACCGATAGAACAATAGGTGAATTACCATACCCTACTCTCATCTCAGTGTTGCCAATAGTCACATTGACAGACTTAGAGTTCTGTCCTTGCTGACTCTTCCTGCCTTTGCGACTTTTGCAGCCCTTGGCCTAATGTCCAAGCTCACCGCACACAAAGCAAGGATGCTCTTTTGTATTCTTCTTCTTTTTGAAGTTGGTAGTCGGTGCAACCTTGTTTTTCCCTTTGAACTTGTGGGTGTTTTTCTTCTGCACTAAGTTAGCGCTATAAGTTCCTTCGATTCTCTTAGAGTGTGTATCTTTTGCTCTCGCCTTCTCTTCAACATCAAGAGACCCAATGAGATTTTCGACAGAGATCTCTTGTCTCTTATGTTTTAGAGAAGTAGCAAAGTTCCTCCATGAAGGAGGCAACTTGGCAATAATGCCTCCAGCGACAAACTTGTCGGGCAACACACACTTTAGGAGTTCGAGTTCTTTTACAATATCTGTATCTCATGAGCCTGCTCAACTACAAAATGGTCATCGACCATTTTGTAGTTATGATATTGCTCCATGATGTACAATAGTTCACTGCCAGCATCGCTTGCGCCAAATTTGGCCTCGAGCACATCCCACAATTCCTTGGCATCATGCATATGTAGATATGCATCAACCAATTTCTCACCAAGTACGTTAATGACGGCTACTACTACAGATAGCATTTAACGG
>JAGXJF010003214.1:0-18216 GCA_019208055.1 Stipa capillata | reverse complement strand
GGTCCGTGACACCACCTTCCGACCGGGCCGCCGTATTTATTACCCCGCTCGGACCGCAGCTCCGTTCCCCACCCCCACTGCCCAAAACCCTAGGGTTCGTTCCCCGCGCTGGCGCCCTAGCTCCCCTTGCTCCCCGTCGTCCCCAACTCCGGTCCCAAGCTCCGGCGAGGAATTCGTCGCTCTCCGGTGAGCCTCCGACCTCCCCGGCTTGCTCCCGAGTAGCTCCTCCTCCTTCTTCACCTTCCTCCCCTCTCTGTTCTGCAGGTCTGTCACCCGAGCTCTCCCCTCCGCCGCTTTCTCCCCCAACTCCGGCCTCGGCTCCGGCGAAGGATTTCCGAGCCTCCGGTGAGCCCCCCTCCCTCTGTCTAGCTTCCGAGCACCCCCTTCTCCCTCCTTCACCTTTTCTTTTTTCCTTTGGCATAGATCTACCCTGGAGCTCCTCGCCGGCGACCACCCGAAGCCCTCCTCCGCCGGTCGTCGCCGCCAGCACGCCTCCAAGCTCCCCAGCCCTCCAGAGCCCCTCCACCGGCTCCAGGGTGAGCTCCCTTAGCTCCTGCCACCTTCCCCAACCCCGTCCTTGCTTCCTAGCCAGGTCCAGCGAGCTCACCAGCGAAGCGCCGCCGCCCCGGCCCATCCCTCCGGTCGGGCAGTGAGAGAGAGATGAGAGAGGGAGTATGAGCGACGTGGCGCGGCCTGGTTGGCTGGCTGAGCACAGTCAGCACTGCCACCGGGTCCCCCATGTCAGTGGGTGCAGCCAAAGAGAGTAGGGTTAGAGAGAGATCTGGGGTAGTTCTTCTCGGGTACACATAGGAGGTTAGAAATGGCTTCGGGTAGAGTTTGGGTGAGTTTAGCGTTTAGATCTGGCGCAGATTAGGGTTAGGGTTTGATTTAAAAATCCGCAGAACTACAAATGGGCATAACTTTTGAACCGTAAGTCGGATTTCAATGAATTTTATATATTCGGAAACCTCTCGAGATTTCCTACAACTTGGCTGGAACAAAACTTCAATTTGGGCACATGCACTGTAGGGCATTTTGAATCTAAAGATATTAGTACCGTCCGAGGTGATATCCGTCGATAAACCCTAATGCGACAACGGTAACTCCGATTCCGTCGATTTCAGTGGCATTAGAGTCATGTCCTTGCAAGCTTCGGAATATATCAACCCTTGGAATGTGATCACCTACTCCACCCCACCACCTTTAGCCCTAATACGAAACTACACAGGTTGGCACGCATGCACAATAGATTCGCAAGGTAACCCTAACACACTATAGTGTGAACCTTAACATGCACACTAGGTAGAACCAGGAGTTAAGTTCCACATTTGTCACTTAATAAAATACTCGTTAGTCCCTTTCTATCACAGATCGGCACAAACTCTACTATATCTCATATCACATGATATTCTTCGACAAACCCTAATTTGATGAATAAAGCTCCGAATCGAACGATTTCAGTGGCGTTAGTTTCGTAATTCAGAGCACTATCTTACTACACAGGCTTTAGGTCATGACCATCCGTAGTGAATAACAATCCTCAAACCCTAATACACCATCGCATGAAACTTGACATGCATGCATGATAGGACAACACTGAATTAAGAAATGCTCGATGCTCTAGCTTCTTAACATCGTTAGGTCACCTTAGAAATGCATACCTAGTGTAGCTCATCATGCATACATGCTGGTTTTTAAATATCCTTTTACTGTTATTTTCCGGTATCGCGTTTTGCTCGCTCCAGAGCCCGAAGCAGGAGATCACCCGGCTTACACCTCGGAGCAAGATCAGGAACCCGGTGATCAAGGCAAGCAGAGCTTGTTGCATCCTTGCATTGTTACTTATATGCTTTACTCGATTATATGTTGGTGTGTGGATCGTTGCTTGGAATGTGTGGTTCAGTTCGGTAAAACTAGCATGTTAGGATGTGCTGCCAGTTGTGTCCAACGATGGCTGGGAATTAATCCGGTTCCTCTAATAACCTGAACCTACTGAAGTGAGATGTGAGAGCCGAAGGTGCGGGTACCCGATGAATACGGTTGGTATTTATCTGACGGTTGAAAGTGACTGGTGAATGTGGAGGGTTGTTGCCATACCATCCTGAGGTGATTTCATCGTGGTACTCCCCTTGTCACGCGTGGATGTCACCGGCATCGAGGCTGGGGTGTAGTTGAGGTAAGACTAAGACCCTTGGAGCCTTGCAACCTCCAAGGGATAAGGCACTCTTTACACTCAGGGTGATCGATTGCCGGTAACGATCCGAGAGATTAAGTGAATGTGTGTCATGATGGCTCATTGTCAATGTTGCGATGTGGGCTGTCCCAAGTGAGTGGGAAATGGCAAGTGAGTGCCATGTTGCTTATTCATTGAGGTGTATAGTTGGCAAGTGAGTGCCTCTATACCCATGCATTGAGGTGTACACATGGCAAGTGAGTACCATCATGCCCATTCGTGGAGGTGTATGAATTCTGAACTGTGAGTTATTTTCCATGGTTAACCTCCTTCTGTCAATGAAATACTTGTATGTTTGTACCTTCCAGCTTGAGTTATGCCATGTTTAATTACTGCTATACTAGTATGTGTAGGACATCTAATCAAGCACGAATAAGTCTTGCGAGTACCTTCGTACTCACCTAGGATATTCCTAGATCATTGCAGGTGAGCCGGTGGTCGAGGACTTTTTCGACGACGCCTGAAATCGTGTTTTCCTTGGTTAGCTATCGACTCATGGGATTTTGATGACTTTTGGGCAGCGGTTGATGCGCCGCTGCGGATTTGGGTCTTTTATTCCGCTGTGGCTTGAATGCTCCAAACTTAATTATGTTTCCAGTTATCACCGACTGATGTAATCACATAGTCCAATGTGGACAGTTAGTTTATTATCGTAATGTAGTGCTTTGTTGTGATATACAAGTTGTTATTCAGGCTGCTCATACACCGTGCGTGAATGATATGAAGTGTATGGGTATGCCGTGAAGAGTTAAAGCCGTTCCTCTTTTTACTAAGTCGAGCAGGAATTGGTTGAGTGACCCGCTGGCTGAGATGCTGTGCCGGCCAGGCAGGGTGTGGGCGTGTTCTACCGGGCTTTCGAGCGACCCACTAGCTCCCGAGCTAGGTTAGGGTGTGGGTAGAATCGTCGGGCTCCTCCGATCTTGTTCTGCGTGGTAGAATTCGGGAACGACTCTGAATCTTCACCGGGTCAGGGAATCGTATGTGGTTCTGGGAAGTTTAGTCGTTTCCGGCCGGCTTGTGTTGGTCAGGTGTCGGATCACTCCGCCTCGGTGAGTACGGCGCAGGTACCGTGCCACCAGGCTGACTGGTCCTTCGGCCCTTGGCGACCACTCGTTCCCTTAGTCATATGCAATTCCTGGGTCCTTGGTGACCACGTTGCCCCTCTTGCTTCTCTCTCTCTCCCTCGGTGTGGAGGTGGCCGGTGCCCTCACAGGAGCATCACCGGAGATGCTCCGAGCGGCAACAGGGGGAAATGCGGGCTCGGGAAGGTGGTGGGGGCTCCGGTTGCTCACCCCGGAGTCAATGTGTGGGCTCGGAGCGGCTGCAAGGGTCGGTGGCGAGCTCCCGGCGGCCGGCAGCGAGGAAGAACTTCGGCCACCGTCGGTGAGGGTCCTCGGGCTTGGATCTGCGAAGGAAAGGGGATGAGGGGGTTAAGGAGAACGGGGGCTAGCTCAGGGGCAAGAAAATGGGAAGAGGGGAGGACCGGAGCGGCGGCGATTGCTCGCCGGAGCAGCGGCCGGCGTTGGAGAAGACGATGGCGTGGAGGAGCTTCGGCACGGGGGAGAGAGGGGGGTGAGCTAGGGTTGTGGGGAGGAGGGGCGGGCTGTCGGGACGGCGGCTTTTAAAGGGTGGTGGTGTCGGACAGCCGGTGGGGCGCCGCCCATGTCACGGACCCGGGAATTACATATGATTAGGGGAACGAATGGTCGCCAAGGGCCGAGGGACCAGTCGACCTGGTGGCACGGTACCTGCGCCGTACTCACCGAGGCGGAGTGAGGCGGAATTCCCTGATCCGGTGAAGGTTTAGAGTCGTTCCCGAATTCTACCATGAACAGCAAGGTCGGAGGAGCACGACGATTCTACCCACACCCTAACCTAGCTCGGAAGCTAGTGGGTCGCTCGAAAGCCCGGTAGAATACGCCCACACCCTGCCTGGCCGGCACAGCATCTCAGCCAGCGGGTCACTCAACCGATTCCTGCTCGACCTAGTAATAAGAGGAACGGCTTTAACTCTTCACGGCATACCCATACACTTCATCTCATTCATGCACGGTGTATGAGCAGCCCCAATAACAACTTGTATATCACAACAAAGCACTACGATACGATAATAATACTAGCTGTCCACCTTGGGAACAAAGATTACATCACTCGGTTATAACCGAAAGTTTTAGTCGAATCCATAAAGTGAAACGAGTAGCAGCGGATGAAATAAACAAGACCCACAGCCGCGCATCACCGCTGTCCAAAACATTCCCACAAGAACCCCATGAGTCGAACACTACCGAGGAAACCACAATTTCAAGTGTCGTCGAAAAAGTCCTCGACCACCGGCTCACCTGCAAGCTCTAGGGATAACCTAGGTGAGTACAAGAGTACTCGCAAGACTTATTCGTGCTTGATTAAATGTCCTACACATGGATTTACTACAGCAGGAATAAACATGATGCTTCTCAGAGTAACAAGATACAGAATTAAGAACATAGCATTAACAGTGTGGAGGAAAGACAAGGTAGGTAACATGCTAATCAGGTTACATACATATCATAGACAAATCACCACAAGATCCAATCAATGTCAAATCACCACCAGATCCATTTCACCAATTCCAAATCAATTGGGGCAGCCCATATGTCAAATCCAAATTGATCCATTTAACAAATTCCAAATCAATTGGGGCAGCCTATATGTCAAATCCAAATTGATCCATCATATACACATTTTTAATTAATCTCTCGGACCGATACCGACAACTCAACCACTGCAGGTATAGTGAGTGCATAACTGTTTGGAGGTAGCGAGCCTCCAAGGGGCATGGAGACTTACCTCAACTATGCCTCAGTGATGGTTCCCGCTAACGTTCCCGCGGTGATAAGGGATTGTGACACGCTGAAATAAGGTTGGTGTGACGACAAAACTCTACTTACTCCTGGGTCGCCTTCACACTGCAATTAACACCAACGGTACCCATTAATTGTGCATGCCCTCGGCTCTCCCAACTCACTTAAACAATTTTGTTGAGAGGGGCCACAAGATGTTCTCAACGTAAGATACATCCTACACATGCTAGTGTGCTCAACCTCGCATATAATATTTTAGGCAAACATCCACACATAAGCACACATGAACAGGGCATACACATAAGTACGGAAGGTAAAAATGCAACAAGCTCTGCTTGCCTTGCTCAGGTTGTTCCTGGTCTTGCGTGGAGTCGTAAGCTGGGTGGTCTCCTTCTTCAGGCTCTTTTATAAACAATACGAAGAACCGGAAAGGAAACGATAAAAGAAAGTATTAAGATTCAGCATGAATGCATGATGACAAAAGCTGGTTATGCATTACCCATGTGACCTAAGAAGGTTAGAAACCCACTGTAACAAGGGATTCCTAGTTGAATAAGTTGACGTCGTGTTACAACCCTACGCTATATGCATGTCATTTAATGCGGTTGTTAGCTATAGTGGAGATTACTATATACAGTGAATGGTAATGTTATAAAGTGTTGGTGTTACGAAAGTGTACTACGATATGATCCTAACGTAACTGAAATCACTAAATTTAGGGTTATATTCACCAAGTTATGAGCTATCGGAAATATCGTATAAAAAGGGGGTGATTTCCTTCAACTCAACTGGATCTGGTGTTACATTGCAAATTTTGAAGTTTTGTTCCAGCTAAATTGTAGGAAATTTCATAAGCTTTCCAACGATATAAAATTTGCTAAATTTGGATCTACGGTTGAAAAATTACGGTGTTTAGAAGTTTATCGGAAATCTAAACCAAACCCTAACCCTAACTGTGGGAATCAATTTTGCTAAATCTACCCGAGAAACTACCCCCGTTCTCCCACTCATAACTGCACCCACTGACATCCGGGGGCCCTCTGGTCAGTGCTGACCGGTCCAAAGGGTCTAGTCAACAGCTGAGGTGGTGAGGGCGGCCAACCGGAGGTGGCCACGCGGCCCTCCGCTCCACTCCCCCTCTCTGCCTTGCTGGCTCGGCCGGAGAGAAAGGCTCCACAGCGGAGCACTCACCGGAGGCTCACCGGAGAAGGCCGGAGCGGCCGCTAGGGCACGGCTAGGCCGGAGGGAAGGGGTGGTAGCACTGGAAGCTCACCCCGAGTCCAAGGCGCAGGTGCGGGGAGGCAGAGGCGGTCGGAGACAAGCCGGCGACGAGCAAGAGCGGCGGCGAGCTTCGGGAGACGTCGGCGAGGTGGTTCCAGGCATGGATCTACGAAGAGGGGATGCGGGTGAGGTTAGGAAGAAGGAGGGCCAGCCCGGGAGCTGGAGGATGGGAGGAGGGGAGGACCGAAACGGGGTCGGGAGCTCACCGGAGTTTCGGCCGGACTCGGGGAAGAACACGGCAATGCTGACGATCTAGGGCACGGATCTGCGAGGCAAGGGAGGAGGAGATGAGGGAGAAGATGGGGATTCTCGAGAAAGAAACAGGAGAAACCGAAGCTCACCGGACGTAGCTGAATTGCTCGTCGGAAAGTTGACCGGAGTTGGAGAAGAACGTGGTGGGCTCTGCGACAAGAACAAGGGGAGCTAGGGTTTCGGTAGCGGGGAAATGAGAGGAGAGGGAAGCGGGGCTGTCGGGATGGCTTTTATAGGGTGGCGGCGGCTCGGACAGCGGTGGTCGGGATGGGGGTACCGCCCACCCCGGCCAGCCAACGGTGGCGACGTGGAGGGGAGGAGATGACAGGCAGGCCCCATGTGGCGGGTGAGAGAGAGGGAGAGGCTGACGAGCCGAGCCCGCGTGGCAGGGAGAGAGGAGGCCCGGGAGGGGCGAGCAGGCCGGCTGGTGGGCCGGCCGAACAGGCCTCGGCCCACTCCCCTTTTGTTTTTCTTTTTGCTTTTTCTTTTTATATAACTACAGAATTGGTATTTACGTTATTTTATGTGCAAAATTTGCTCCAAAAATTCTGAAATTTTTACAGGAGGTTCAAAATGATTTATAGGACCTACTGTAAAAATTTGAAATGATCTGGAGCTGGTTTGAACTGGTCTCTAGTTCAATTCTCAGGTTTGACCTAATTCGGAGTTTAAACTTCAACTAGGTTTTATGTCCCTCCAAAAATTTTGAAATTTTACATGTGGCTAGAGTATTCAATCTCATGGCTGTTTGAACATTGGGGGAGCTTTTCAACAATAGGAGAATTGTCTGAACCCCTAACCCTAATCCTGCTTCGATAGGGTTTCGAATCCGAACGTCTTCGTCGAGCTGGGGAGGTTTGAAACTTTCGGAAGGGGAACCCTAGAGGGGTAATCCCACTAGGATCCCAATCTTTCCCCACCTATCTTTGCTATAGTCGATTTTGATACTTCATATAAGTTGATTGGTGTTTGCAACAATATCCCACCGAGGATGAGATATGTACGTATTCTATAAAGTAAAGTTGATATACAACTAAGTTTAGGCAAGGTGTGTGGGTGTGGGTGATGATGACATGTATGCATGTATGCAGGCAAACACTTAGTTTCATTAAAATTGGGTATTACAGCCCACCTCGGCTAACCGGCGGCGGCGACGTGGTGCCGAGGTCCTGACAGGTGGGCCCCGGCCAGCGGGAGAGAGGAGGGAGGAAACGGCAAGCCGCGGGGGCGTTTTCCGAATGGGAAGGCCGAAAGGGGGAAAAGGGAAGTGGGATGGGGCGCTGGCGGGATTAGCGGGCCGGCCGAGTAGGCCTCGGCCCAATTCCTTTTTCCTTTTCTTTTTCTTTTTCTTTTTAAATCTCAGCTGAGCTACTTTTTAATTCAAATGAGCACCCAAACTAGCTCCAAAATTTCTGAAATTTTTACACAATGCATAAAACTAAGTATAGAACCTACCATAAAATTTTGAAGTCATTTGGAGACTGTTTGACCTAGGTTTGAATTCAAATTTTAAATTTGCCCTAAGTTAGGGTTGAACTGTAACTAGACCCTATAGACCTCCAAATATTTCAAAATTTCATATGTGGATAGAAATCCCATATCCATGGCCAAATACAAATTTTTGTAACTATTTATCTACAGGAAAATTGCTTAATCATGTAATTACAATCCAGCCCTTTTTGGCGGTTTGACCTTTAAAGCTTCAATTGAGCTAGCAAGTCCTTAGGGTTTTCGGACGAAACTTTGGGAGGGGAAGCTTAGAGGGATGACCCCGCTAGGAAACCCTAATCTTCCTCCACCTACTATTGTTGACGTTGATATTTGTTAATTCAAATAAGTTGATTGGTGTTTATAAAAATTATCCACCGAGGATGAGATATGTACGTATTCTATAAAATATAATCATATCACATTTAAGTTTAAACAAGGTGTGTGTGGGTGTGCGGGGATGATGACATGTATGCATGGATGAATGCATGACCTAATTCACGAGGTAAAACTGGGTATTACAACGCCGCTGACGGGCCATCGCGGGTGTCCCCACGCCTCATGGAGGTATGGGAACTTCTGGCCGCTGCCTGGCGGCGAGCGGTGTCGACCAGGTTGGCCACCTCCTGGAGCCAAGGGCCCACAGGAGATGTGCCATCCACCTGGATGGGAGGATATCGGAGGAGAAGCTGCGCTGCATGTACCGGCGGGAGAGACTCGGCGACTGACGGATCGACGGAAGCTGCGCCCCCGTCCGCCACGAGTCGAGATTGTGGCAGCACGGCGCCCGCCGCTGAGGTACCGCGGGGCTCGCCATGGTAGCCCTGCACCTCAGGGGGCACCAGTCGAGCCGGGCCGAGCGGCTGCTTGCGTCCATGCGACTGGGAACGCGACTGATGACTTGCCATGATCTTCGTAAGCTTGGAGACCCTAACTGCCCCCTACCTAGCGTGCCAGCTGTCGGCGTACGAACGCCGGCTGCGGTGGTCCGGATGGACCCCCTTCGGGATTCGGCCGGGGGTAGTGAAGAGAGACACGAACTGTAGAGATCTTGAGTAACCGAGAAACTTAGGAAATTGGAGACACGGTGGTTTCTTCCAGGTTCGGGCCACCTTCTCGGTGTAAAACCCTACGTCCTGCTTTTCTGTGCATAGATGAATAGATGTCTGGTTACCATCGGCTCGAGTGAAGCTTGTAGGACTCTATCAACCCTAAAACTGCTCCACCCCCTTCATGGCCTTGGTTCTCCCCTTATATACCCTGGGGTCACCACAATAGCCAGAAAAGGAAAATATACTGTAGCCATGCTATTGATGATGGTTAGGGAACGGCAACCCATGGCGGTGGTTTGTGAGCACTGTAGCGGAATAGCCTCTGACATGCTTCGGTTGGGAAACGGGCCCTCACAACATACCGACGCCAGGCAACGGAGACTTCCTCCGCAAGCCTCCCGCTTCGGTCACTGCTATCCGGGCCCCACAGCTCAGTGGGATGCATGGGGGCACGCGGCGGCGCGCCCTAAAGTCAAAAAGGTTGTCAGGCCGATGAGTTGACCGGGCCCATCATATCACAGGGACGGAGAGATGTTCCTAACAACGTCATTCTGCCCGCATGGGGCTTAGGGCACGCATGCCTGCGGACCGGCACTAAACGCGCCGAACCAGCATTAAATGCTCCTGCTGGGCCGCGTGGGAGGACCACACGAGGGTCCCGTATGGGGAGCTCCGGGACTCTTGCCACGTGTGCTTGCCACGTGCGCCCGAGGAAGACCCCCGAGAGGGGCCAGGGGGCCCGACTGCTCGGGGGTCCGCCCCTGAGGGGTCCTCGGGGACGGACCCCCGAGGGGTGCTCGGAGTCCTCGCGCTCGGGGGACGGACCTCCGAGGGTGCTCAGGGTCCCCTTGAGCGCGCCACTTAGCCGTTTCCGCGGCGCGCTGGGCACCCTCCGATCCGGGTGGGTCTCAGAACGTTTGGGGCACTCGGGGAGCGGCTCGGGATGCCCCTTGGCAGTTGTGTGGCTATAGTGCTCGAGGGAAGACCCTCGGGCTTATCTTCTCGAGCCTCCCGTCCACTGGTGAAGTGGCATCGGGTTCGGCCCTTGGCCAGTGGATTAGGGGACCCTGGGCCCCATATCGCCGACAGATGTCCTCATCATCCTCCCCTTCTTGAATTGACACCGTCCTCGACGGCAATTCATCTTCTTCTCCAAGGTAAGGATTTAAATCTGCAATGTTAAAGGTGGGACTAATCCCATAAGCTGCAAGCAACTCAAGTTTATATGCATTATCATTAACTTTAGCAAGCACGACATCCCATCACATCTTTGGCCAACAAAAATGAGTATAGCAAGAATATCTTCCGTCTTCTTGGCACTGAAGTGTCCCATCAATCCTCCTCCATGCATCTCCTATAACAACAAAAGATGAATAGAGCTATCTGGAATGCATAGCTTGTTAGCACGGAACACAAATCCATCATTAATGACGAACTTGTTCCATGTTCTCCCTTCCTTACAATGCTGCAATATGCCTCTAAATTCAGTACCATGCGCATATTGCTCTTTAATGGTTTCCAATCCAAATATTTGGACTTCAAGTTGTGAAAGTGTAGTATAGCGGCGAGACAAGGCATCAACAATAAAATTTTCTTTACCTTTTTGTGTTTAATGATGTAGGGAAAAGATTCAAAAAATTCTAGCCATTTAGCGTGTCTACGGTTCAAATTTGCTTGGATTCAAATATGTTTTAAGGATTCATGATCAGAATGTATAACAAATTCTTTGGGCCATAAATAATGTTGCCAAGTTTTTAAAGTCCGAACAAGAGCATATAATTCCATATCATAAGTAGAGTAATTCAAACTAGGCCGACTTAATTTCTCACTAAAATATGCAAAAGTTTTTCCCTCTTGTAATAACACACCACCTAAACCAATTCCACTAGCATCACTTTCATGCTCAAACATCTTATTAAAATTAGGGAGCCGATGTAGAGGGGCATGTGTTAACTTATCTTTAAGTATCATGAAGGCTTGTTCTTGTGCATTGCTCCAAACAAATGGAACATCCTTCCTTGTAAGCTCATTCAATGGTGCGGCAATAGTGCTAAAATCTTTGATAAAACACCGATAAAATTCAGCAAGTCCTAGGAAACTTTAAACTTGTGTGACCATTTTAGGAGGCGGCCAACTCTGTATGGCTTCGATCTTGGCTTTATCAACTTTAATACCTTGTGAGTAACAACATAACTAAGAAATGGTACTCAGTTGGTGCAAAAGGTACACTCTCCAACGTTACCAGACAAACGTGCATCATGTAAAGCATTTAAAATGGCACATACATGATCAATATGATCCTCTAAAGACGTGCTATAAATTAGGATATCATCAAAATAGACCACCACAAATCGTCTAATGAAAGCACGTAAAACTTCATACATCAATCATGAAAGTACTAGGTGCATTAGTTAAACCAAATGGCATTACTAACTGATGCGGACATCACCTGCACCAAGGGTGAAGACCCCACAACTCACTCAAGCTCACCAAGTCCACCTCCAAACCCAAGTGGTCCAATGACAAGGGCTCGAGCTAAGGCTATACAACATGAGGTGACTCTTTTCCTTGATACATCTCCAATTGACTTGAGCTAGAATGGTATGCTACCAGATGCTTCGACTCTATGCTTGCTCAAGTGTGAAGGGTCAACAAAGTGCAGCGAAGCCAAGTGGAGGAAGAGGCCGGGCTGCCTGGAATATGTGTCCGGACATTCCGGAGGCACTGGTCCGGATATTTCGGATGCACAAGCCAAAGAGCTCCTCTCAGGACGGTAGCCGGACACTCCGGTACCTATCCCGGACACTCTGGAGGGGTACCCGAGAGCACCGTGTTCCAGCTCCACATCCGGACATTCCGGGCATCCGACCCGAAGTCTCCGGACGTCCTCTACCCGGAGTGTCAGCTCTAATCCTCTGGACGTACATTGATCAACACGTCCGGACATTCCAGGTAAGGTACCCTGGAATGTCCGGGCACACTGTCTGCGCACAGTAACGGGCCGAGGCCCATGTAATAAGTTGGCTTACCCTTCAAGGGTTACGGGGTTAGGACTATAAATACCCGTACCCAAACCCTAATTAGGTTTAGACTTGATGTATTAACTAAAAGTTGAGCTTTGCTCCTAATCTAGGGTTTCATCCCTCTAGGTTTGGGAGTTCTACCATTAGGCCTTGCTTTCCCTTGTGGATTGTACGGATCGGTGCGTGCCCCTGAGTGGTAAATGTTGAAAGGATCGTAGGTGCCGACTAGAGGGGGGTAGAATAGGAGGCTAACCAATTTTAAAGAGCAACCTCATTTTATCAAGATTAAGGATTAACAGGTTGAAGGGTTGTGCTAGCTGTGTGACAGGTCAACAACTCAGGCAGTATTTGATATGTAAATTAACACATAACTGTCACACAGGTAGCTAACACAGGTAAACAGAAAGCACTAAACAGATGTATCTGTCAGATAGCTGTGTAACAGGTAACTGGCACAGATATGGGATAAAAAATAAAGCAACTGTGACACAGCTAGATTAACATAGGCAATGAGAAAGGATTACAGCTAGAATGTATATGAAAGTGAATCACACAAGCATGCAAATCAGAATAAGAAAAAGTAAGTACTGAATGTAAAGTACTCAGAGAGACAAGGGATTTTTCACCAAAGTTCCCACTCTTTTCAGAGATGGTACGTCTCCGTTGGAGAGGCTACTCCGAAGAGATCGCCAGCACTGAATCGTGCTTGTTCTCCGAGTACCTGAGTTTTCAGGTCTCTTTCTCTTGCTTGTGGAAGTCCTTTCACCTTGCAGCAGGTAGACCTCAGATCACCTTCGCAAACTACTGTACCAACCCACACAAGCTTGGGTGGTCACAGCAACTCCTACACCCGTCTAGGAGTAGACAGTCCAAGAAAGAATCTGCAACAACAACTCTTGGAGGAAACAGTGCTTTCTGCTCAAAGCTCTAACTCTCACTTGAACTAAGACTTAGGAAGGTTTGCTTCTATTCAGGAGAAAAGAGGTTTGCAACGGTCGAAATGGATTGCAGAGGTTTGGCAAAGGTTGAGGTCTAAGACCTCCCCTGATCCCCTATATATAGAGTCCACAGGCACCTAACTGTTACACTCATGCCAGTAGGATTAAGTGACTCACTGGTGACAGGCACCGGTGACACAGCTAATCACAACGCACAATGGTAACCGGCTTAGGCAGACCGACACCTGTGTCACCAGAGGCTGACACAGGTGAAACCCTAATTTGACGTAGCCTCACTACTCAGCCCGGTCCTGGCACATTACATGCCCTCAGCGCACACACTAACTCTAATGCCTACTTAGGAGAGAATCTCCAACAGTCTTCTGACTCGGCAGATAGACTATCGCAGTGCAGTTCCCTTAGCATTTTACAAGCTCTCCCCTGGCACAGAGATGTACCTGAGTCATAGAGTGGTTGTTCACCTGTGACACAGCTATGCCACACAGGTAACTTTGGCTCTAGGGTTTTAGGAAGCTAGCACAACAGTGTGCTAGCATAATCCCAGTTTCACACTTGTGCAAAACTGTTGTTACAGGGCCACTGACCTCAAAGCATCAGTGCCACTGTTCAACACTCTGAGCATTGAGCAAAAGAACCTCCAAAAATCATTGCTACTTCATCCCTCTTGATAGTACAGGTGTTTCCTAAGGACTCAAGAAACTAGCAAACCTAGGCTTCAGCTTTCACCAACTGTAGTCATGGCCCTTGACGCATCAAGTCACCATCACCTTGCTTCAACTCCTTGCACAGCACCGGCTTCTTCACAGCTGTGGCACAGCTGCCTAGCGCAGCTATCTCCTTGTCCTGGAAACCACCTCTGTACTTTTGGGTTGTCATCCTTTCCTGGATGAATCCTCTTCCTGGAACCTACTCATCCTGCTTACACTCATTGTAAACATTAGATTCCAATTTAGGTTGCCATTAACTATCAAAACCATTTAAGGGCCTAGATGCTCTTTCAAACGTGGCATTTAATCAAGAGGATTGTTGATTTGGTTCCTAGTTTCCAAAGGCTTTCCCATTGGGGTTTGTTGTTGGGGTGGGATTCCATTTAGGCTTTCCTAGTTATCCAATCCAATCCGTGAAGATCGGGAGCCACCGTATCAACTTGGCATCAGAGCTCAAGGTTTCCACGGTTTGGACTTGTATCCCCTCTTTTCCCTACCCCCAATTGCTAGCTTTGTTTTGGTTGTTCTTGCCTTTTTTCAAAAATCCCACAAAAAGAGCCCGATTTGAGATCTAGATGCGATTCAGAGTTTT
Source organism: Stipa capillata (assembly GCA_019208055.1). Lineage (NCBI taxonomy): Eukaryota > Viridiplantae > Streptophyta > Magnoliopsida > Poales > Poaceae > Stipa > Stipa capillata. Next base: position 3,789 of record JAGXJF010003214.1, on the reverse strand, counting down.
GGGTCAGCTTTGGTTAGTTTTGATCCACTAGATCATTGCTTTACTCATTGATCTAACCTCCTTTTGCGTTACCTTGACCTATTTTCCAAATCTCCTCTCCGATTTGTTGTTTTTCGGTCCGCCCCTATTCAGATCTGGAACTTCCCACACACCTGGAGTATCTGGACCACGTACCCCGGAGTCTTTGGCCTATCGCAGCGGAAGATTTCAGTGCTCTCGGGACGTACCCTGGAGTATCTGGAAAATCTACCTCGGAATCTCCGGCCTGCCCCGGAGTGTCTGGACAAGCTTATCCGAAATCGCCAGACAGTCCAATTCCAGACTACAGCAAACCTCATTTCGGTCACAAACTTTGCCTCCGACCTTCGTTTGGGGTGATCTTGGACTCGTTGTGAAGATAATGTGATACGATGACTCCTGATCTTTACAGATTGGATTGGATAACTAGGAAAGCCTAAACGGAAACCCACCCCAACAACAAACCCCAATGGGAAAGCCTTTGGGAACTAGGAACCAAATCAACGATCCTCTTGATTGAATGCCACGTTTACCACTCGGAGGCACGCGCCGATCTGTACAATTCACAAGGAAAAGTAAGGCCTAATGGTGGAACTCCAAACCTAGAGGGTTGAAACCCTAGATTAGGAGCAAAGCTCAACTTTTAGTCTAAACAACAAGTCTCAAAACCCTAATTAGTGGGGGTACGGTATTTATAGGTTTAACCCTTCACTTAAGAGATACATGGGCCTAGGCCCATTTTTCTGTGCGCAAGCAGATCCAGACTGTTCGGATTGGGACAGTCTGGGTGTGGTTGAGCTTGAAGCTTGGAGTCCCTCCCTCGGTCCCGCTATCCTCCACCTTGGACAAATCTTCTCCTTCGTACCTACGCATGCAAAAGGTCGGCGCTTTAGGTAGCATACCATTCATGTTCATGCCAAATGGAAAAGTACCAAGGAGAAGATTCACCTGATGTTGGGCTTTGGCTCGAGCTCATGTCATTGGCCCAACAAGTGGAGGTGGGCTTAAATGTGAAGTGGTGTTGTCTATGGTGATGCCCGCATCATTCCCCACTTCTTGAAAAGGAGTAGACCTTGACTCCAACTCATTGTAGCCATGGAAGGGTGAAAGATCCGAGACATTGAAAGTGTTGCTCACCGAGTACTTTGTCAGTGGAATACCAATCTTGTAGGCGTTGTCGCCAATGCATTGAAGCACTTGGAAAGGTCCATCTCCACGTGGCATGAGCTTGGACTTGCGTTCTTCAGGAAAATGCTCTTTGCGGAGGTGAACCCACACAAGATCACCGGGGTCGAACAACATCTTTTGTCGAACACCACCTTTTTCTTGTTCTTGTTGACCTTGTTGGCGTGATGAAGAACTTGTTGTTCAATTGTGGCTCTTGTCGTCTCATGGAGCCTCTTGATGAAAGCAGCTCGCTTGGAGGCATCCATATTGACTGGTTCATGTACCAGTAGTGGAAGAATATTGAGTGGTGTAGAGGGGTTGAAGCCATACACCACTTCGAATGGGCTCATGCTTGTAGTAGAGTGTACCACGTGGTTTTAGGCGAACTCCACATGGGGAATGCATTCCTCCCACTCTCGCAAATTTTTCTTGATCATGGCGTGAAAGAGTGTTGTGAGAGTGCGGTTGACGACCTCGGTTTGTCCATCGGTTTGTGGATGGCAAGTTGTGGAGAAGAGAAGCTTGACTCCCAACTTGGCCCACAATGTCTTCCAAAAGTAGCTTAAGAACTTGATGTCGCGGTCGGAGACAATGGTCTTGGGCACACCGTGGAGCCTCACAATTTCCCTAAAAAACAAAGTAGCAACATGTGAAGCATCGTCGGTCTTGTGGCACGGAATGAAATGAGCCATTTTTGAGAATCTGTCCACAACCACGAATATGGAATCCCTCCCCGTTTTGGTCCTAGGCAATCCTAAAACAAAATTCATGCTAGTATCCTCCCAAGGTGAACTAGGAACAGGAAGTGGGGTGTAAAGACTATGAGGGTTGAGTTTGGACTTAGCTTTATGGCATGTAATGCACCGTTGAATGAATCTTTCCACATCTCTTCACATCTTCGACCAATAGTAGTGTTTAAAAAGCATCAAGTAGGTCTTGTCTCTCCCAAAGTGCCCCATCAAGCTGCCACCATGTGATTCCTGCAAAAGTAGCGAACGCACGGACGACTCGAGGATGCATAGTTTGTTAGCTCGAAAGAGAAAGCCCTCATGTACATGATATTTTTCCCAACCCTTCCCTTCTTTAGAATTAGCAAAAGGAGTAGCAAATTTAGGATCATTAGCATATAGATCTTTCAAACATTCTAAACCCATCACTTTAATTTCAAGTTGATTCAAAAGGGTCATTTTGCGGGAAAGAGCATCTGCCACAACATTTTCTTTACCCTTTTTGTATTTGGCTACATAAGGAAAAGTTTCAATGAATTCGACCCATTTTGCATGCCTACGGTTCAATTTGGCTTGGCCCTCAATGTATTTCAAAGATTCGTGATCGGAATGAATAACAAACTCTTTTGGCCAAAGATAGTGTTGCCATACTTCAAGAACATGAACCAAGGCATACAACTCTTTATCATAAACCAGGTAATTAAGTTGAGGACCATTCAATTTCTTGCCAAAGTAAGCGATCAGTTTACCCTCTTGCATGAGCACACCTCCTATACTGATCCCACTAGCATCACATTCAACTTCAAAGGTTTTAGTGAAATCTGGTAAAGCAAGTAAGGGTGCCTCGGTTAGGCATTTCTTTAATTCTTGAAAAGCATTTTTGTCGATGATCGGTGAATCGGCGATCTTACGGTATTCGTGGAATGGTGATACTGGGGGGTAGGGACATCTAGGGCCCAAGGCTAGGAGATCTGACAACAGGGGACAGCCCTTCTTTATACAGGTTTGGGCCTCTCTCAGGATAATAACCCTACGTCCTGTTCGTATATATTGATGGAGAAAACGTCCTGTGCATCCACTCCCATGGAGCTTGGGAGGATGGCTATATTGCCCCAGAGTTCGGTTTTGATGGTTATTGGTAATCCTCACCTGTGTCTAATACTTGCAATGAGTGTGAACAGGAATTAGATGGACAGGTGAAAGCTGAAGTGAGACAACTGTTGATGATGAGCCCTAAAAAGAGCAAGGAACTGGGAAGGTCAGAAGGACCAGCTGAGCTAGGCTCCTGAGGCACAGTTGCGAGGAAGCCGAGGCTGTGCTCGAGGGCAAGCGAGGTGATGGTTGCTTGATGGAGTTCAAGGGCCATGAATGCAAGCTTGATAAGTCCTGGAGGAGCTAGGAAGCTGGTGGATCAGGACCAAGGGTTCGCTGTGCGTCTACAAGGGCAGTCATCTTCGGTGAAGAAGCTTGGAACCAGTGCCAAGGGTCTAAGCGAGCTGGTCAGAGACTGTGGCGAGGTCATTGCTCTTTGGTCAGTTGTAGGCTTGTAGTGAGCCGGCCAGAGTTGTGCTCAGGTGCTGCCTGAGGCAACCGAGTCCACCTGAGTTTGGCATCTGAGACTCAGGTGGGTAGCTCAGCCGTGGCTAGTAGGTTACTAGAGGTGCACGTTAGCTGAGTCTCAGATAGGTTAGGTCTGGTGGCTCTTTGTCTGACGTGGCATGAGGGTAACGGCTAGCTGCCAGGGACCCTATAAATAGGGAACCTGGGGAGGTTTTCAACCTCGAACCTTTACCTAACCACTACTGCAGAACAGGTCACTACTGACGGTCGCCAAACCCCCTCTACTGACGGACAGGGGGCCCGTCACCCTGGAAAT